>MU729408.1:124652-171009 GCA_026770625.1 Nicotiana glauca
AGGGGCACAAACCTTCAAGGGAATATCTGAGGAGGCTGAACCCAAATATGAAGGAAGTGATGAAGAAGGAAGTGATAAAGTGGTTGGATGCGGGAATCATTTTTCCAATTTCTGACAGTAGCTGGGTTAGCCCAGTTCAATGTGTACCTAAAAAGGGTGGCATGACGGTGGTGAAGAATGACAACAATGAACTTATCTCAACAAGAATATTCACAGGCAGGAGAATTTGCATGGATTACAGAAAGTTGAATCTAGCCACCCGGAAAGGCCACTTCCCACTTCCCTTCATTGATCAGATGCTGGATAGATTGGCAGGGAGGTCACACTTTTGCTTCATGGATAGGTACTCAGGGTACAATCAGATCTCCATTGCTCCTGAGGATAGAGAAAAGGTCTCCTTCACATGCTCATATGACATTTATGCCTTCAGGAGGATGCCCTTTGGCCTATGCAATGCACTCGCCACATTCCAACGGTGCATGATGGCCATATTCACTGACATGGTAGAGGATATAATGGAGGTGTTCATGGATGACTTCTCAGTGGTGGGGAATTCATTTGAGGAATGCCTAGTAAATCTGACGCGTGTGCTGAAACGGTGCATCGAGACTAACTTGGTTCTGAATTGGGAAAAGTGCCATTTCATGGTACAAGAAGGAATAGTCTTGGGGCACCGGGTGTCAAGCAAAGGAATAGTGGTTGATAGGTTAACTCTCTGTGGATTCGACCCTGGGCGTAATACTCGGGTTATATTTGCAACGTCCGCAGAGTCCTTTTTATAAGGCATAGTTGGGCGTGATCAGACAGTAATCAGTTTAGTTACTTTAATATATTGTTAGTTATTAAATTTCTCTTCAGTATAGGAAAAGATCAAGTTTTAATACCCAAAGAAAATTGACAACACTAGCAAATTTCATGAATTTTAAAAATTTAGACTATAAAGATGAAATCAACAAATAATGTTAAACCTAAATTTATAAACCTTAACATATAAACTTATTGAAGCAATTTTCGAACCTAAGGAAAGTGAAAGAAAAGTACTAAAAAAATATTCATGTAACGTTAAAAAAAAAAATGCTAACGATATAGAGAATTTGTATTTCAATTACGAGATTCCTTGTCAATATCAAGATTCATGTACACTATAAATAAACAAAAATCGTTCATATGATTAAGAGATTATGTCACGAAAAAATATCTAGAAATTTGAAAAAATATTTTTTTTCTAAAAAAATTGAAGGGCAGGCCCGTCCTAGCCCATTGCCCTCTTAGGGCTGGACTGGACTAACCATTTTAAGGCCTATATAGATGGAGGTCGCTCGTTCTAGTTTACCAAATTTAAAAGTTCACGAGGTTTGAACTGGATTGGGTTGGATTAATCCGTTTTGACAACTCTAAATTTAGGATAAAATATTTATATTATACTCCTTAATGATGTGGTTCGATCTTTTCCGAACGTGTTTAAATACCGGATACTTTGTTCGTCAGGCGGTTGCCCTTTTTACTGGGAGTATTAGTTTTTACAAAAGTGACTATTTGACTTTCTTAATAACGAGAGAATTACTCTCTTCGGTCCAAAATAAATGATTTTTTGGTTCTTTTTTTGTGATTCAAAATAAGTAATTTTTCCGGATTTCAAGAATGAATTAATTATTTTTTTCCTACATTATCCTTGGAATAAATAGTATTGAAATATATGTTAGAAGTGTTTACGTGAGATAATAAAAGTTAATATAGTCAATTTTATTGCTAATTAATGCTAAAAGATAAATTTTTTAATATATGTAAAAATACCCAAAAAATTACCTATTTTGGACCAGAGAGAGTATAGAGTAAGAAACACTAAAAGAGGATAGGAGTTCTCGAAATTGGGAAAGAAATGATTGTTTTGTGCCGACTGCCGACTGAGTAGATTTATTGATTCTGCCATTTAGATATTCCTCTATCTCAGAATTTTGCATGAAGGTGCAGTCAAGAGAGTGAGGTCATGACTCAGCAAAATTTAGGATACGTGTCATCACCTGTGACACTCCTTGCAATTTAGGTGATAATGTGATAGTATAAATAATGAAAAAGAGTCGTCTCTAACTAGACGTTTGATTCTTCTGTCTAGGTTTTAATTTTTCTTTTTCTCGATTATTTGATTGGACCTGACATTAATGGGTTCAGCTATAGCAGCATACTGTGAAATTTTCTTCCAAAAATAATTGAAGTTAACTTATATATAAATGGAGCTAATATTTGAAGTTTATGAATTCTAAATTAATTATCGAAGTCATAATTTGTTTTAATTACTAGGTTCATAATTAAAAATTTATATATATTTCTAAAAATTTTAGTACAAATAAAAGGTTTAAGCAAAAGTTATTGGTATATATAAAAAGTCATACTATGTATATAGGTTAAAATTATTTTTTTATAAATATATGTTAAACCATGAACATCCTTTGTAAAATTTATGGCTTTATCACTATCCACAACTAATGGTCTCCCTCCGCCTCTTATGAGATAGTAGAAGGTATTGGTGCAGCAGATTAGTATCTTTTATATTGTATGTATGTTGTGAAAATTTATACGCAAAGATCATCCTATGTATGTTCTTTTGCGTACTACAACAAGGATGTATCGTATGGAGACGAGCTGGTGATTATTGTGGATCGATAATTGCAATAATTAGACTTTGAACTTACTTACCTTTTCCATGTAAGGGGTGATTAGAGTAAGTAATACGCGAAAAGTGATATGTTTTATATGTTCACTTTCAGGACGTTACGCCCAGGTGCCTCTTGGTTGTAGTGGTTGGGCTCCGGTGGCGGATGCACATGGACATTCGTGGGTGCTTAAGCATTCATTAACTTAGATCATATTTAATAAATTTACACAGATAATTATTTAAATATTTAGATAAATATTGAGTGAACACCCATAAATAAATTTGTTTTTCCTCTTCTTTTGAAGTCTTTATCGGCGAGCATCCATAACTTTTAAATTCTGAATCCGCTATTATTGGGCTTGGCTTTGGTTGGTTGTAATATGTGGGCTTTCAGATCCAAACAAGCAAAGATTTTCAGGGTACGTATGTTCGGTAACATTTCTAGTGTATTTTTCTTGATTAAGGACTTAAGCAGTGTATTCCTCGATCTTTCTTATTCTTGATTGAGGACTTAAGCAGCATATTCCTCGAGCTTTGTTATTCTTAATTGAGGACTTAAGCAGCGTATTCCTCAAGTTTTGTGAGGAGTTAAACACCGTATTCCTCGAGCGTAGGATTATGTGCGATGAGATAGGTAATGTGAAAGTGGTTTATAAGGATGATTCAAGTGTCAAGTGAATAAAATACGTGGGAAGCAAACGGCGATATAAAACAAACAACAACAAAAGGGGTCTGGGGAGGTAGCTACCCCAAGGGGGTAGAGAGGCTGTTTCCGAAAGACTCTCGGCTCAAGATAATAAAAAAAAAGATAAAAGAAGAGAGTATTAGAGTCACCGCGAAAATCATATGGTAAAAGGAACATAGAAAGCAGGAAAGGGAAAATAATAATAATAATAATAATTCAAAGCAAAAAATGATGGTTTGTAAATGGATCCTGCATCGAGAATAAAAAATAGTGAAACTCGACATTGCCCCTAGCTATCTTAGACAAAAACCCACCGAACTAGTCCACTACCTCCTAGCCTACAACCGTAATACGCGACAAGCGATATAAAACAAAATATTTTATAAATTCCACCTCTACTCCTTTCAATGTGTTAATTGTATGTGTTAGGCAACTTATTTTAGTTGTTGTAACTATATGTCTTTTAAGTTATTTAAGTAATTCACGTGAACTTCTCACCCAAATCTTTGGAACTTGTTGTGCTAAACGTAAAGAGTCATTCTAAATTAACATTACAGGTCACGGATGCAATAAGAACGATAAGATGAGTATGAAATGGAGCTCACAACAATCAATGCATGCAGTTATGTAATTGATTGAAAAGGGATGCCTACGACCAGTTGACCTCAGCCCTCGGACCACAACAACGATTTGCAGTCGTTAATACTTTAGCATAAACATATTCGTGTCGTTCAATACATGCTCTAAAGTATGCGCAGGAAACTAACTATACCTTCCATATAGGGCAGTTTAAAATAAGGATATAGTTGAAGCAAATATTGAACGACATAGACATGCTTGTGGTAAAGTATTAACAACAAGCAAAGCGGTCAACTTCGTAAGTTCAAGTACATATTTGAACATTTTTCGTGTTATTATTAATTAGCTAATATCGATATAAATTTTATAGCAAACTACTATTAGTTTCTATTCCATATAATATAGGATTTGGTTTGAGCTGAACCGGACAATCACTCTGTGTTCTTCCTTTGTCATATATCTTTTAATTTGACACCATAATCTTGTTACGGTCCGAATTTTCAACCCTCGAAAGTCATGATGGAGCCTACTAATACGAGTTAGGCAAGCCAATTAATAGCACAATTTACCTTTTTACTCATTTTATATTCATTAACAATTTCGAAGTAATAACATTTAAACATCGGAATTTAACATAAGCGAAAGAAAAACAATAAGCTATCTGAACATGAATATCTACTACAACTGTTTGAATTTCGACTACCCAGAACTGGTGTCACAGTTTCACAGATGGTCTAAGCGCACTAAAAATAAAGGTCTGAAAGAAATAAATACAACATTGTCTCTAGAAATGTATGAAAGAAACATGAATAATAGATAGAAGGAGACGCCAAAGCCTGCAGACGCCTACAGGACTACCTCGGGTCGCCTGATGATCAAGAATCAGCAATCTCACTGCGGTCCGAAGTCCACAACACTGGGGTCTGCACAAAAGAGTGTAGAGTGTAGTATCATCACAACCGACCTCATGTGTTGGTAAGTGTCTAGCCTAACCTCGGCGAGGTAGTGATGCGGCTAGGACCAGACTACCAAATAAACTTGTGCAGTATATAATGTAGTCGGAAAATAAAGCAGAAATAAACAAGTAAGGATGGGAGGGGATACAATCTACGGGGGTATACCAGTAATAACAGTAAATCGAGAGTAATAGTCTAATGGCAGCTTAGCATTCACAGCAAAACAAAAGAAACTAATATCCAAGCTAATCATACTTGTATTAATACTTGTTGCGGTCCGCAACCCGATCCCAATATATAACAATATTGTTACAGCGTGCAACCCGATCCATATCATTTATCATTGTTGCGGCATGCAACCCGATCCATATATATCGTTATTGCGGCATGCAACCCAATCCATATTATTTATCATTGTTGCGGCGTGCAACCCGATCCGTATATATCATTGTTGCGGCGTGCAACCCGATTTACATATAATATTGTTGCGGCGTGCAACCCGATCCACATATAATATTATTGCGGAGTGCAACCCGATCCACATATAATATTTACAATTATAATGAGAGTCCTGACAAGGGATCAATAAGGTCTACACTATCCCGGCAAGGGATTCGACAGCATAAGTAATTACGTCTCGGCAAAGGAGAAATAGCTATAACCAAACTTGTTACAACATCTAACTACCTCAGCTATAATCAAACTTGTTACAACTTATAACTACCTCAGCTATAACCAAACTTGTTCCAACATCTAACTACCTTAGCTATAACCAAACTTGTTCCAACACCTAACACAAAGAATCATCAACCTAAGCATTCATAATATTAATTAAGTACACAATGCAAGGGAACCACAACTCAACAATAGCCCGGCAAGGGGGCAACATAATGATCTCTTATCTTCCTCACTTTTACTTCACAATCCACTTCACAACTCGAGCCAATGCTCTAGAGGTTCACTTATCACTTATACTTTCACAATTCGTTATACAACTTGAGCCAACTCTCCTCAATGTTCATAGGTCACAATTCTTTTGCACAAACTTTACACCACAATAGAAACCTTCACCAAGGCATGAATAACACAACGAAGTCATGAAAATCACAATATAAGACTCACGGTCATGCTCGACACCTGTCACGACCCAGATTTTTCACCCTCGGGAGTCGTGATGGCGCCTACTAATGTGAGCTAGGAAAGCCAATTATGTGATCAACTTACCTTTTTACCCATTTTATACTCATTAAAAATTGTAAAATAATATCATTTAAACAGCGGAGTTTAACATAAGCGGAAGAAAAGCAATAAGCTAGCTGAACATGAATCCGATAGAACTCCTTGAGTCTCAACTACCCAAAATTAGTGTCACAGTTTTACAGACGGTCTAAGAATAATACAAATAAAAGTCTAAAAGAAATAAATACAACACTGTCTCTAGAATGCATGAAAGAAACAGGAATAGTAGATAGAAGAAGACGCCAAGGCCTGCGGACGCCTGCAGGACTACCTCGGTCATCTGATGAGCTAGAATCAGCAATCCCACCACGGTCCGAATTCTACAACACTGGGGTCTACACAAAAAAAGTATAGAGTGTAGTATCAGCATAACCGACCCCATGTGCTGGTAAGTGTAACGACCCAACTAGTCATTTTGAGCCCTAGCGCGTCGTTCAGCAGTCTGAAGCCATGAGCAGCTCATTTCAAGTATTATGACATGTACGCGTGGTCGGAATTGAATTTAGGAAAGTTTAAAGTTGATTTGGAGAGAGGGGATTCTCATTTTCGGAAGCTTAAAGTTGAAATAATGAACTAGGATTGGAATTTTGGGTAAACGACCTCGGAATCAGGATTTGAAGGTTCTAGTAGGTTCGTATGATGATTTTGGACTTGGGCGCATGCCCAGTTTGGGTTTTGGATAACCCGTGAGTGTTTTGGCGCCTATTGTGGAAGTTAGCATTTTAGAAAAAATTTAATAAGTTTGGCTTGAAGTGAATTTCAGTATTGCCGATGTCCGTTTGGGATTCTAAGATTGTAAATAGCTCCGTATGGTGATTCCGGAGTTGGGGGCGCGATCGGAAGTGAATTCGGAGGTCCGTAGGTCATTTTGGAGCCACTTGGCTAAAGATAAAAATTTGAAGATTTTTGAGAAGCTTGACCGGAGGTGGAATTTTTGATATCAGGGTTGGAATTCAATTCTAAAATTTGGAGTAGGTCTTTAATGTCGAATATGACTTGTGCGCAAAATTTGAGGTCAATCGGATGTGATTTGATAGGTTTAAACATCGGAAGTAGAAGTTTGAAATTTTGAAGTTCATTAGGTTGGGATTGGAGGTCGATTCATGATTTTAGCGTTGTTTGATGTGATTTGAGGCCTTGATCAAGTCTGTAATGTGTTTTGGGATTGGATGATATGATTGGTTGGGGTCCCGGGGGCCTCGGGTGGATTCCGGATGATTAACGGATCGAATTTGGAATTTGGAAGAGTGCTGAAGGATCTGGTTGCTGGTATTTTCGCTTCTGCGGTGGGCTAGCCGCAGAAGCAGCCCCGTAGAAGCAGAAAGGGAGCCACAGAAGCGGATTTGGCTAAGAAGAGAAGGGACCGCAGATGCGGTCATGTTTCCGCAGATGCGGGACCGCACCTGCGGCAGAGGGGTCGCAGAAGCGGAAGAGGGGCAACTGGAGAGGACCGCAGATGCGGTCAATGTTCCGCAGAAGTGGGACCGCACCTACGGAAAAGGAAGCACAGAAGCGGAAGCTGGGCAGCTTGGGAAGGAGCCGCAGAAGCGGCATTTGACCGCATAAGCGAAAATAATTCCGCAGAAGCGGAAATGTCTGGAGCAGTGAGGTCTTTAAAATTCGGGGTTGAGTTTATTTCAACCCCATTTTTCTTCCATTTGAGTTGATGGGGAACAACTTTGAGGTGCCATTTTTGTCACTTGTTATGAGGTAAGTAATTTATGCTACCTTTGAGTTAAATACAAGGTTTATACATGGATTTGGGCATGAAAATTGTAAAAAAACTTGGGGTTTGAGGGAAGACCTAGAAAATTAGTGTTCTTGAATTTTGATCACAATTTTGAGTATGGAAGTAAGAGAAAATCATACATTTGAGTTCGTGAGTTCCTGGGTAAACTTTATCTCCTAGAAATTTCGGATTCCGGGCACGTGGGCCCAAGGGCATTTTTTGTCAACTTTTCGATCGGAATTAGGAGTTTCTATAAATTAGATTGTAATGAATATTTGAGCATATATTAATGGATTTGCGTAACCGTTGTCTAGTTTTGGAGCGTGGTGCATCAATTAGAGTCTTCGGAGGGGCGTGGAATGCCGGTTATGGATCTTCGGAGTGAGGTGAGTCTCCTTTCTAACCTTGTAAGAGGTAACTATCCCCATAGGTGAAATAATCGATTATGTGCTCCTATTTGCCGGGGCTACGTACTCACGGGGTGACGAGAGTCCTTGCGTAGCTACTATTATGCTATTGTCCGGGTAGTCTAGGACCCAAAAATATGCTATACTTTGAATATTTGTAATCTTATGGATAGTTGAATTGCTTAAACCACATCAAAATAGTAAATGAATTTCTAACAAGATCTAAACCTCATTTTCTTAAATTGTTAAAAGAGAATTAGCTTTCTTTGAATAATTGCCCCATGTTGGCTTCTCGATTGAATATCTCTATGTGTTTATTTTGGAACGGGTCGAACACCTCGGCATATTAAATAGATGCATCTATTGGCGCGTCGTCGACCCTCGGCAAGTGCACAGTTTATTTCTGTTGGATCGAGTCGTCGCCTCGGCATGATATGCGCTTGCTTGTATTGTTGCCTTGAACTTAATTAAGTTATTATTGCATCTTCATCGCATGAAAATATTTGGATAATTTTGAAAAGGAATTTTGGAAATTTCCATAAGAGAATTAATTGTTTACTTGTTTCCTTTTATTTGGACTAAAATCATGTTTATAGAAATACATAATTTAATTTATTACTGACCTCATTATTGGACCACTAGTATGTGTCGAAGTTGACTATCTCGTCTCTACGTTTTCGAGATTAGGCGGGATAATCATTGAGTACACGTTGTTTACGTACTCATACTACACTTCTGTGCATTTTTGTTGCACAGGTATATGTAACTCTAGCGACCTACTGGGCGTAGCAGCACAGATGAATCTGGGACTACATGAGCCGCATTATTCGAGACGGCCGCTGCTAGAGCAGTCCCTTCTAGCATACTGTATTTACTTCCTGTCCACTGTATTCCGGACGGATGTTGTATTTTATTTCCTTGTCAGTAGATGCTCATGCACTTGTGACACCGGGTTCTGGGATGGTTTGAAGTATTTGGTAGTAACTGTCTTTTAAAATTACTAAACTTGAAGGGAAATCCTAAGATTCAAAGGTATTAAAACGAGAATTTGATTAAGTAATTTGGTTGGTTTGCCTGACAGCAGTGTCCGGCGCCATCATGACTCTTAGTGAATTTTAGGTCGTGAAAACATGGTAGCAGAGCACTAGGTTCCTAGGGTCTCACGAGTCATGAGCAAGTCTAGTTAGAGTCTCGCGGATCGGTACGGAGATGTCTGTACTTATCCTTGGGAGGCTGCAAGACTGTTAGGAGTACTTCCCGTCGTGATTCCTTATCGTGCGATTTGATTCCTGTAAGGCTTATGCCTTTGTCTCCTTCCTACTCAATCTTATGCAACGCGAAGCGCTTGTTATTGTGAGCACGTGATTTTTGCCTCACATGAATTACTCCCACAAAATCAAAACAAAAATTGTTTGTTTTATTGTTTGAAGTCTTGTGAAATTGTGTGTTATTTTCTGTCATTATCTGATTTGTCTGTGCCTGTATATTTTGTTTAATTAATGAAAAATACAAAAATATGTTGCAATTGCATTTAGAATTTAATTTTACAATTCTTAAGTTAAGTAGTAAATTACTTGTTTTACAACAATGAAAAAATCACAAAAAATAACGTACTTCGCATTTTAGTGTTTAATGTCAAAATTGTATGATTTGGTATTTGATTATTGGTGATAGTTATTATTTAGAGTTAATTAATATTTTAGAATAAATTAATCAAGTTTAAGTTTAGGTTTTGATTTTACAATCCTAGAATAATACAAGGAAAAGAGCCATAAATAATTCATCCAAATTTTGGGCACAATACAGTCTAATTCTAAAAGCCCAAATCAAATTCGCCCCAATCCCCCCCACCCCCCAGCGTCTACCAAAGGATGACGTTTTGGTCACGTAAATCTGGATTGTCGAATTAGCTTGATCAAACGGTCCAGAAGTTAACCCATTCACAAACCCTGACCCAACCCGCATTGTACTCGGTTCGGTCCAGCACCCATGTGGTTAAAACGCTGTCATTTTGATTAGTGACTCAATCAGGACCGTTGGATCCCATTCATCCAACGGCCCTGATTAAATCAACGATTTTAATATACCACAACCCCCAAACCCCTTAACCCCATTTCATTCTCACACCCCCTTTCTCTCGTCTCCTTCAGAGACAAACGTAATGCCGCCGCCTGCCACCACGTTGGAAATCGCCTACGGCGGTGGCCGGCACCCAATCCCTCCCATTTTTACACCATAGCCTCCCCTCGACCTCCCAGTCCCAAATCCCCAGTCCCTTTCCCTCGAAGCTTGCTCGATCTTCTCGAATATTAAATCGAAACCCTGGAACCCTAGTAGCCGCCACCTTTCCCCCTTTCCTCCGATGGTAGAGCCGCCTCAGACCGGTCCCAAATCAACACCACGCAACCACCTTGACCCCCTCACCCCTAATCCATCCTTGGTTTCCCTCAGATCTTGCTAAAACCTCTCAAATATCAAATCTGAGTCCGAACCCTAAAAGTTCAAGACCGGTTCCTGCTGAATTGATGGCCTGCATCGACTCAGGCTTGTGATTAGAGCGTTGGTTCACTACGAAGTTGATGCTATTCATTTGTTCTTGACAAAGGAACAAATGATTGGCTTCAGTTTCGTGTGAGCCAGAATACCAAGTATGAACTTAAGCCCAATCGGTGAGTTTCCTTGTCTCATTCCTTTAATTTTATGTCCATTCCACCTCTTCTTCTTTTCTTCTCTGTGTATTAATGACTGGTTTGCCTTCTTACTGTTCAAATGCAAACGTAGTTTCTGTCCTTTAGGTTAATTTGTTTACTAGTATTTAGTTATGATAATTGTAGTTGTTATGTTCAAATTTATTTAGTCAAGTTTGTCTTTGTACTCTAACTTTAGGTTTTAATTAACTTCTGCGTTTAATGTATTTCATGATATCTGGGCTCCCCGTTAAAATATTTGTATTGATTGTGTCAAAGGTAAAATACCAAACAGGTTCATTCATGGATCGCTTCTCGCTAATTTCAATTCTGATTTTTCATGTGTGAAGTATTGTATGATTCTATGATAAACCTATTTATGTTTTAGAAACTAATGTCATTTGATTTCTGAATTTAGAGAATTGGTTGGCATGTTTTTTTTATTATTCAGAATTTTAAGAGGTAGTCAACAGGGGATTTCAAGGGGTAGTTTGGGGAATTTGGAACCTTAGTAATTAAAGTAAAGTCTGCTAATAGAGGGGTAATGATGCAATGCTGAACTGAAAAGGAAAAGGTGGGAGTTTAAAAATCAAAAGGGGATTACTAGTGGATTGATACCCTGTTAAAAGCCTTTTAAGAGCTGGAAAGTAAAAAGCATAGGGGTAATAATAAAAGGTTTAGAAATACAGTTGTAAAGGGAATAGACAGGCTGGAAAGAGGGGGAACTCTTCGATATATAACTAGGAGGAGTCTAGATTTGAGGGGAGGACCATCAACACCCATTCTAATAGAGAGAACTCTGAAAAAGAGCAGGAGATTGATATATACAAAAAGAGAGAACATTGAGAGATTCTGAAAAAGGCTAAAGAAAAATAAAGAATTAGAGAGCTGGGAAAAAGACAAAAAAGAAAGAACTAAGCTCTCTATGGACTCAAACAGGCACCAAGAGCATGGTATGAAAAACTGTCAAAATTCCTAAATAGATAGTACCTTATTCTTAAGGGAAAAGGTAAGGACCTTCTTATTGTACAAATTTATGTTGATGACATAATCTTTGGGGCCACCACTGACAAGCTAAGCAAAGAGTTTGTAAAACTAATGGGAAGTGAATTTGAAATGAGCATGATGGGTGAGCTTAACTTCTTCTTAGGATTGCAGATCAAACAAAGCCAAAATGGAACCATGATTCACCAGTAGAAGTATACAAAAGAACTAATCAAGAAGTTTAAAATGGAGGATTCTAAAGAAATAGATACACCAATTGCAACTGCCTCTAAATTAGATATTGATGAACCTGGTTCATCAGTTGATCAGAAGTTGTATAGGGGTATGATTGGTTCACTTTTGTATCTTACTGCCAGTAGACCTAACATTATTTTCAATGTAGGGCTTTGTGCTCGATTTTAGGCAAATCCAAAAGAGTCTCACTTGACTGCTGTCAAGAGGATATTGAGATATCTGAAAGGCGCTACTGAATTGTGTCTTTGGTACCCAAAAGGTAGTAATTTCAATCTAGTAGGATATGCTGATGTTGACTATGCAGGTTTCCTAGTGGATAGAAAAAGCACCTCAGGTATGGCACACTTCCTTAGTTCATGTCTTGTATCATGGGCTACCAAGAAGCAAAATTCAGTAGCCCTATCTACTGCTGAAGCTGAATATGTGGCTGCAGCTTCTTGTTGTGCTCAATTACTATGGATTAAACAACAAATGGTAGATTTTGGAATTGAAATGGGATGCATACCAATATTTTGTGATAACACCAGTGCTATAAGTATGACAAAGAACCCTGTTCATCATAAAAGGACCAAGCACATATATGTTAGACACCACTTTTTGAGAGATAATTATGAGAAAGGATTAATCTCAATAGAATTCTGTGCTACTGATAAACAAATAGCTGATCTTCACCAAAGAACTGAATAGGGAAAACTTTGAAAGGAACAGGTTGGAATTAGGGATGACTAAGATCACCTAAAAGGGAACCAGTTCAGAATTCAATGAAAAAAAATTAAAAAAACACATTTTTGGTTAGAAGTTCTGACTTTATGTAAATATCTAGACTAATTCTTACTCAGTATCATACTCTAATCAGTATACTCCTGTGACGTGTGTTTATATTAATTTTTTTTTTGGCAATCCGATAAGCAAGCGTCTAGGGCTAGTTTTTTATTAATAAAATAAAAGAAAAATACAACAATTAAGAAAAGTACAAATAAGGGGGACAATAGCACCGATATTGTTACCCATATGCCTTGGCTATATAATCACTCCTCTGCGCCTCACATTGCCTTATGATGGCAGCCTTATGTAGAGGATTCATGATGTAGCTGCCAGCAAAGTCTCACGAGGGTATATAATCTCATAGCCGTGTGGATATTTTTCCAAAGGCATAGGACCAAGGCAACACAAACCGGGCTAAACCTTACCTTACTAATCCTATTGGTCCAAAGAAAAGGCATCACCTACTAACAAGCATGTAAGAAATAAGAACTTGAACTGACCAAATATTCAATGATCATCCCAGAGTTTATAACATACTCTGTGACGATATTACAAATGATAATACTTATAAAATGATAAAATAGAATGTAGTAGGAATTAAATTCTTGTCCCTTCTTGTCCAAACTTGTAAAATCTTCAATTTGTAATTCTTTGTTGTTTTCCTCAACCGTGTTCAAAATGTATTCAAAAATCATATTTTTTTTTGAACGGTTGTACCTTATTGATGTAGTTGGGTCAGCTTGCTTTTGTTTGGCAACTCTAATTGGAGGTCGCCTAACATTTTAAAAATCACTAACCGTGTCGTCCCAACTATTGTTTCTTGTAGGAGTCTTCTTACCTTTACCGCTATGCATTGGTGATCGATCCCCTTTTCTTGCTGCCTCTGCCCGGCATTGATTTATAATATCTTCTTCCTCACGCTCGGCATATGTATCTCTGCCCACATTCACCGGATTTGGCAAGTCTTCATAAAAACCTTATGTCACCAAAGTGTTTCCCTCCTGTTTATTAACCAAGATTCCCTTGTTTTGTGCTATGTTTTGTAATTTGTTCCTGCTCCTATCAAACGACCAGTGCTAAAAGCAATTGTATTTAAAGAGTTTCGAGGATCTGAACTTACCATTGCATCTAAAAGTTTTTTCTCCTATAATGAAATAACTAGAATGGCTGCAACGAATTGTTGCTGCCCAGCATTTGACGTTGTTGCTCCTTTTCGATCATCAGTAGAAGTCGTAGCTAGAGTGTTTGGATTACGTTGGTGTTGCTGCTTACTAGCACTTGATAGTGCTGTTGCTTTATCCTGATTAGCAACTGAAAGTGCTGCCACAGTTTCCTGATGCTGCTGTCCAGTTTCTGAATTTGAAATTGCAGCAGCTTGCATATTTTCACTTTGCTTCTGCTGTTCAATAGCAGCTTGTGCTTCTGCTATTTGTTCCTCCACAAATGTCGCCGCTTTTGTGATTGTATTACTCTGCTGCTGCTGCCCTGGCCGATTTTGTGCTGCATTTTTCATCAGAGAAGAACTTGATGTGTTTGGTTCAACCTGTTGCATTCCAGCTTGAGGCAAGAAAGCTGGTGCTTTTGCATTAAGTTTGCGATTGGTGTTTATATTAATTCATTGATCTCTTACAAAGTTTTTTTTCTATTTTGATATATGAAGCATAATCAAGAGAAGTTCTACTTGAAGAACCTGGTTCATCAGTATATGCTCATAAGAAAAGGTTAGGTATGTTTCTATACTTTGCACAATTAGAAAAATAAATATTCCAATTATGAGCAGAAGCCATATCCTAACCAAACTCCTAAAAATGTAACCGTTGAGCATTGAACCAGTTTCATTCTCCTAGAATTCTAAAGAAAATAGGACTTTTTCTTAAAAACCAGTGCCATCCATTTATCTCTTAAAGACCGTAGTCCTAATGGGATTAGACTCCTGATTGACCACTGCTAAAAAGCCTGTCGTTACTTCTCCTAATCATACTTCACTTTAAATACACTCCATATATTCCTATTTCAGTCCATAACCGTCATTAAGTACTAAACCCCTGATCACCCTCCTTCTCTCTAAAATTCTCCAAAATTCTCCAGAAATTCTCCGCCATGACTAATCCTCAAGAAAATCCATTACCTCCCCCACCAGCATCTCCTAACACACCTTTATACGTACCTCCTAGAGACATCCCTAAACCAAGATTCTGCCGGCAGAAAATGTTGGCAAGAAAGACTGTGGCTACTGGTGCTCTGAGAACTGCTCTCAACAAAAAATTGAAAGCGAGTCAAAAAAGGGGAAAGCTCTGAAAAGGAATCATCTGACTCAAGCTTTGAGTCTTAAGCCTTTGTCTCTGCAAGCGATGGAGAAGAACGTGGGTCTTCTAACTCAGACAAATATCAAGAAACCCCTAAAGAGGTAAATACATGCTATGTTTTTTCTGATGTAGTGGAGAAAGTAGATGATAGGTTTGTGTTAGTGGGATCTGTAAGAGATGTAAGTGAGGGAGAATCGAAGAGGAAGGGAAAGAAAAAGAAAGGTGAAATTCTTGCAATTTGTGGAGGAGTTGAGGAGAGTGGCAACAAGCTAGGGGGAAGTGAATCTGGGGAGGCTGCTGAAGGTCTTGTACACCTGAGTAAACAACAAGATAAACCTAGTTTATCTGTGGAAGAAACCTTGGCTGACATTCTGAAGAAGGTTGGAGAAAGCTATGATCCCAAAAAGCGCAAAGCTTATTCTCAAAAGGCTCCAACTACCTCTAAGCCAACAAAGAAGAGCAAGGTGTCATCTCCTAAGTCTACTGTCCCTTCAGCACCAAAGGTGAAAGCTACTAAAAGCAGGGTAAGGCAAAGTGAGGCTGAGTTGCAGAAAGCCCTAGAGGCAAGCAAGAAAAAGAAGAAGGAAAAGGGAAAAACTAAAGTTGTGGAATGTTCTGCGGCTGCAGAAGAAGAGGAGGAAGATATGGAACTGGTCCATCAAGAAAGAGGTACAACTGAGAAGGTTCCCACTCCTACACCAAAGAAATCTAAGACTTCTACCAAGAAGCCTTCAGAATCTGTATCGGCTGAACCCTCCATGGCAAAAAGAACCACATCTGCAGTCAAAGGAAAACAAGTGAAAGTTCCTGAAGAAGAAGAATCATGGAGTGGAGAAGAATAAGTAGAGGAATCTGAAAAGGAACATGATAGATTTGTCCTCTTTGGCAGGAAAAAGATCTTGAAAGGAAGAATTCTGAAAGACCTGGAGGAGCTAGGCATGAAAGGATTGGTTGATGCCCTGAATGCACAGGGGTGGAAGGACATGGTTCTTCAACTAGTGGCAGGCTGGCAAGAAAAGAGTTGATAGAGTTTATGGCAAATGCCACAGTGGTGAATGGGGTTGTTACCAACTTGGTGAGGGGAGTAAAAGTGTAGTTTGATGCACCTAAATTGGGCAGAATTCTAGACATACCCTGTGAGGGCTATGATGACTATACTAGGCAAATGTGGCCTTGTCTAGATTCTCTCCCTTCTGCTCTCCAAATCACCAGAAATTTATGTGATACCAAGTTTGCTGAAGAAGTGCCTGAGGCTAGATTTGTGCAAAAGAGTGAGATGAAGCATGAGCATAAGGTGCTTTTTGAGTTTGTGAACAAGTGTTTGCTGCCCAGATAGGAGAGAAGACACACTGCAAATTATATGGACCTAGTCCTTCTGGAGTGTCTTGTGAAAGGGAAGCAGATTAACTGGTCTGCTTTCATTGTCAAGCTGTTGGATAGAGTGATAAATGGCTCCAAGGCCCATGTCACACCTTATGGGTTTATACTGACAACTGTCCTAGCCAAGTTAGATGTGCCATTGAAAAAGTGGCAGATGGCCTCCAGCAAAGAGCACTTTGGAATCAAAACTCTGCAGGCCTGTGACTATCTGCTAAGTGTAACCCAGTTGAACCTGGTTCATCTTTGAAGACACCTGTGAACAACAAAGTTAGGGCATTGGTTCTAGAGTGTGGAACTAAAGACGCAGAAATTGCTAGGCTCCAGGCTCGCATTACTGAACTAGAAAGTGAACGAGATGGCCTAAAAGCTGAGCTGGCAAAGGAAAAAGAAAAGAGTGAAGGGATGCTCCAAACAATGCTCAATCTCCTTCAATCCCAACCCTCTAGTTCCTCCAAGCCCTAGAACCTGTTTAGAAACCCCCTCAGTGACCCAGATTTAGGACTTTATCTATTTTTTGCTCATGGTTGGATGTTTGTTTTTCTTTTTATAGTCTGTTTTGTAGAAACATCTCCTAATCAATGACAATGTGCTTTGTTTTCTCTTGTTCTATGAAACTTCTGATCTTAATAGTTAAATTTTTTATGAAGCTGATTATTGATTAACTAAATCATGTTTTCACTTGCAGTTGCCCCAGTGGCCATGAGTAATAATTAACATCTGGGATTCATATAATATGCAACTTTTCGATGATTCCAAAAGGGGGAATATTGTTGAGATATTGTTCTTTACTTTGTATTCTGAAATAATGTGATATTTATAACCTGATTAAACCTGGTCCTTAATGATAAGTTAAATTAAAGCGTGAAAATTAAATTGAGTTCCACAGGGTCTCTGATCAATAAAAGCACAGAGTTTGTCATCATCAAAAAGGGGGAATTTGTTGGCCCATGTTCAGATGAAGTTTTAAAGATTGACAAAATGAACTCAGTCATGAACCAGGTGAACTTAGTCATGAACCAGGTCCATCATGTGAGACACAGTATTGATATGTTTACACATGTGACATACGTGTGAAGAAGATAAGTCTCAAGGATTAGCAACAATATCTTCTGAGTTGATCGAAAAGGTTGCATATAATAAGGAGTTGAAGTCTCCTGATGTGAAGAGAACTACATCCGGATCAAGGATAAGGATTGGAGTTTGAATTGTTCTAGGACTTGAATTTGATGAAGGATCAGCAATTCGAGTTTTAATCAAACTCTAATTACTATTCGAGTTTACAGGTAATTGCACATACGCAGAAGTTAAACTTAATTGAGAGCAAAAGAGCTAGGCGGTTTTGCAAGCAATTTGTGTGTGATTCAAGTGTGCAAATCTAAAGCTGCATGAACCAAGCGTGAAGAACCAATTCCATTGTGTCTTTCTTTATTTCTAGTTCAATTGTAGTAAGCGTTTTCATATTGTACCTTTCAGCTTTATCTAGAAGCAATTGTATTAGGCACTTTGAGTATTCAAGTTAGAGTTAACTTGAAGGTGTCGCAACAGTTTAAGTTGTGTGCTACACTGGGATTAGAGTTTAATCCTTAGGTTTACAAGAGTTTGTAAATGCTGTTTTGGCTCAGTGATTTTAGTGGAAGTTTGGGAAAATCCTACTGAGTAGTAGGTCGTGGTGTTTTTCACCTTTTGAGCCAGGTGTTTTCCACGTAAAAATCCATGTGTTCTTTATTGTATGCACTCTTAATTCCGCGAACAGTCATAGTAAGTACATCTACAAGAACCAGGTTCTTCTAGTGCGAAAATTAGGTACCACACAACCCCCCCCCCCCCCCTTCTTGTGTGGTATTGACGTTTAGAACATCATTTTCAATTTTTATTCTTAAAATAAATTAAAAGTGTCAAAACTAGTTAAAATAACGATACTAGACCTAAACTAAATATTTAGATGGTAAAATATGTAAAATCTTGGGGAGGGTAAAAAATTACATGTCTAGAGGTAGTTTCTCCCACAAAAAGTTAGACAAGATACTTACCTCAAACAAGCTAAACTGATACTCTAAAATGACCTTCTCATGTGAAACAACCTCTGGACGACTCAAATCTAGCCAAAATAACTTTATATCATTAATAAAAACCATGGAAAACAAATCCGAATAATAAAGCTTCGATCTTTAAAGAAAACAAAAATGTCATTCCAAAAAGTCAACTACGGGCCTGCAACTCGAAACCCGACAAAACTTACAAATTTCTAACACCCATTCTGATACGAGTCCAATCATATCAAATTATCAAAATTCCAACATCAAATTGACATTGAAATCCACATTTTACATTTTTGAAAGTTTTTATAAAAATTCTCATTTTCTCCCATTTTCTCCCATTCAAATCACTAATTTGATGTTAATAACAAGATAAAATTATGAGATATAATCAAATTCGGGTGAAGAACACTTACCCCAAACCAACACGTGAAAATCCCCTCCAAAATCGCCCAAATCCGAGCTCTCTAACTCATAAAAGTGATAAAATATCAAATGCCATCTAAATAGGGAACACGCGAGAATACTCACGTCCGCGATGCATAATTTACTCTGCCACAAAATAAGGCTACGCGTTCATGGAACTTCACTCTCGAATTCGATGAACAACTCCACCAGGCCTTTGTGAGTGCGGTCATTACTTCGTAAATGCGTAGAAGAACTCCTCAAGTCCGCACAGCCCAGCTCAAACACTACGTGAACACGAAAGCAGAGACGAAAATGCGAAGAAGACCACCTCTTACATTCCACGAATGCGGAGACAGGGACGCGAACGCGGAGAAGAAATGAAGCACTAGAAATCATCAGAAACCAATAGAACTAACATGGTCCAAATTAGTACGAAACCCGTCCAAAACTCACCCGAGCCCCCGAAACCTCTTTCGAATATACTAACAAGTTCCATAACATAACATAGATCTGCTCGAGGCCTCAATCACATCAAACAACATCAAAACAACGTATCATACCTCAAATCAAACTTAATGAACTTATGAACTTTAAACTTCTACAACTCGCGCCGAATCATATCAAATCAACCCGAAATGACATCAAATTTTGCATGCAAGTTCCTAATGATACAATGGAGTTATACTGTTGTCACACCTCCTTTTTACATGCTACACCCTAGGAAGGGTATAATAAAGGGAGTTTTTCCAATTAAAGGAGAATCGAAATGAGATTCATTATTTAAGAGATTCAGAGTCGCCACTTGGGAGATTTATGGTGTCCCAACTCACCGGTTGAATCCCGAATCGAGGAAATTATTGACTCTGTTTAACAGTCCGCGAATCAGAAATCTGAATAAGGAATTCTGTTAACCCGAGAGAAGGTGTTAGGCAATCCCGAGTTTCGTGATTCTAACACGATCGCTTTAATCATACTTGGCTTGACTAAATTGTCTAATTATTAATTTTAAAACCTATGTGCTTTTGCTTCTTTCACCACTTTTAATTAAGAAAATTATCTTGAAACGGGTTACGTGTACGTATACCCGTCCGTTTGGTGCGTCAAAAATCATATCACGCGAACGTGTCCATAATTAATAACGCTTAATTATTATTAAGAAGAGTTTGGGCCGAAGTTGCGCGAACGCATACTCTGTTTTTGTTTTTTAGAAGTGTAGTTGTATTACGCGGATGTGACGACCCTGAAAGATATTCTACGAAATATTTAGTTATTTTACATCTAAGTTACACAATTTATAAGAGGGCCATATATAATTTAATAGCGAATGATGTCCCTTAACTACTAACATTAATTTAAAACTCATGAACCGTTTTATTAAGAAATATTGATCGAAGTTGCGCGAACGCATACTCCTAATTAATTCAACCTAGCCTTTAAGTTATTACAGCTCAGCCCAATTTACAATTAAGATCAATGTTTAAACTAATTATGTCAAAGTCCCAAGACTCACGAGACAGCCCCAAACTTAAGCATGTCTCTTAATCACTGGCACGAAAATGGCCATACCCTTATGGGTCCATTACCAAAGCCATTCATCAAATTAAACTGCAAATACCGTCCATTAAACTACCTGAAAATTAACTTGAGATCGAAACCCCAATAGAAGCGAACCAATACTAAATAGACATGCCCATTATGCTATTCAATCATTTATACATGAAAAATGTCTTACACTACGCTTTGATGTCAATTTTTCAATTCTTGACTGATCTTATCACCAAGTGAACGAACTTATGCAATCATCAACTAGTATCAACTTTAACATGTAAAACATTTAAACCCATATTTGTAACTGCTTGACCTCATATGCACATAAAGAAACATAGAATTCATAGGTTCTCCTCACTTTTATAGACATGCTGATATTTTCAAATTCCCAACTCATGCCAAATGATTATTGAGTTCTTAAGCCTTTAACATTACATCTAACGAGTTAACTTATATCCTACTGTAGTTAAGTATTTTCGAAACAAAACATGTAAAGCATGACCGACAATCCCTGTACACAAAATGTCTCAAATGTTGGGAGTTACTCACACTAACAGTCCATGTCTTCAATAAAATACAAAAAAAAAAGTAAAGTGAATTCCTGCAATACCACTACTATACTAAGATGAACTAACCAATCTAAGTACCATTACACCATACTACTAATTTCTGAAATCCTAAGCAAGTAATTGACATTGAAGATTTTACAAATGGTTATGCATTAATGAAAATTTTAGACCATTACAGCTTCGGCGTTTGCACCTATCTCCTAGAGAATCAGGAAATACCTGGAATTTTTAATGAAAGAAGAAGTAAGAGAGGTCAGCAGCAATAACAGGACTCAGCAGCAATTCAGGAACAATTTCAGAAATCCGGCAATGGATCAATCAACACAGCAACAATAGAACCCAGAAAACTTATTTGAAAACAATTCGGAATTAAACCCAATCAAACAACAATCCAAACTGAAGCAAACGAAATCAGAAATCCATAGTGTTTTCTGTATTTCAGTATGTCTAATTCCTCAAACTCTAAGGTGTTTTTAAGATGTCCAGTTTTTTTCAGTGTGTGTGTGTATGGCAGAATGTCTAAGCTCTGGTCCTTTTTTTTCTCTCAATGTTTTGGACTCTAAACTCTCTCAAAAAAATTTCAGAATCAGAATGTTCTCAATGGGTGTCTAATTTTCCAGAAGTTATTCAATATTTGTCCCCTTTTCAGAAAGTATTTCCCCCCCCCCCATTTTATAAGCTCTCAAAGTTCTTTTTCCTGATTTTAAGCAACTAGTGGTCAATTAACTGTCCTATCTTTAACCCTTAAAAATAGCAAGTGTTGTCTCTACTACTAGTTGTCTTTTTAAATTTTTAATCCCACTTAAAATTGTCCCTTAACTTTTCCAAATCCACTAACACTTGTCTCAATTCAATCCTTTAGCAGCCCCCTTTCAAATTCAAATTAACCCCTGAATATCCCTGAAATCCCTTGTTAATCCTAAGGTCAGACTGACCACTTTACCCTCATGAATACCTATGTTATTACCCTTACAGTCCTATGTACTTACAAATTAAGTTAAACAGTTCTTCTATCAAAAACACAGAATCAAAGTGTAAATTTCAACACCTAGATAGCCTTATCATGAATCTGAAATCGTGGATCAAACACCAATTGAACAACTTGAAACTGGTATTTACGAGAACAAAAAAATAATGAATGCCATATTTTGAAGCGATTACATTAGCCATCTAATAAGGGAATCAAACAATACTATTATGCTGATTTCAATTATATTCAAACCAATATGTCTAAATTAGAAATTGAAGTCCTGATAACCTAATGTCAATTCCAGATATTTAACAATTAACACAGAAGCTAACTAACCCAATCCTAGAAATCAGACAACAAGACAAACAAAACCAAATAATTTGAACATGAAAACTAAAATTAACAGAGATAAAAATGAATAAATAAACTAAACTAAAGCAAAGAAACTGGATTCGAAGCTAATCGCAATTTCAATCAGATATGACCAATCAAAACAGATGTAGAAGAAAAGAAGAAGAGGTAGAGATGGAACGAATGCTAAAGCGAACAGAAATAATAATGGAAACTTACCAGTTCAAACTTGACCTGCTATTGACCCTATCAATTACACCGCAAGATGATGTCCCTCGTCTGTTCTTTATCAAGAACAGGTGGAGGACATCATTTCATGATGTAATTGGTCCTAAGCCTACATGAAAGTGAACCCTTGACCCTGCCTGTGTAATTTTATTTTAGGCTCTTAGGGCTCGAACCTTTGATCTGACATTCGAATCGTACTAGAGAAGTTTGAAGGAAAATGATACGGGATTTGGGGTGAGGAAGTGATGGTGGTTCAGGGGTATAGTTTTGAGATTGATTGGAGATGGCGCCGCCACCGGGGAATTTTGTGCTGGCGCTAGGGTTCTTGGCTTAAAATTGATATTCGAGGAGGGGGTTTGGGATTCAAGGTGAAACAACCATGGATTTGGACAAAGGAGGTCGTGAGGGAGCTATGGTGTAAAACTTGAGGCGTTTGGGTGAACTAGGGTTCAAGGATGACCTTTCGATCTAATATTCAAAAAACCTGGCTGGGATTCGAGGGAAGTTGTTTGGAGGACTGGAATGGGGAGGTTGAGGGGAAGGTATAGTGTAATTTTGGGGCTGTTTGGTCCACCGGAATCGCCGTAAGGCGATTTCCGGTGGGCGGAGGGTGGCGGAGTGAGGCGGAGGGATTTTGGGTCTCTGAGGGCTCAGAGACGAAAAGGGTAAGGGGAGGGGTTGGTTTGGGGGGCGGGGTAAGGAGTGAACTTATATACCAGGTGGGAGATTTAATCCTGGCCGTTAGATCAATTAAGATTGACGGCTTAGATCAATCCACTAAACGGAACGGCGTCATTTAGGTCCCCTCTAGACTGGATTGGTCTTTGGGTGGAACGGGTCGGGGCTGGTCCGGGTGAGGAAGGAGGGTTTTGAGCAGTTGGATTATGATCAGATGGACGGCTGTGATATTTTGCCATTGAAACAACGTAGTTTTACCGCCATACTACATCGTTTCAACTGGCCTGGGCAAAGGGTTTGTTGGACCGGGTATATGGCGTGATATTGGGCTGGATTTGGTCAAATTTTGGATGGCCCAGTCAGAATTTCTCCTTATTCTTATTCTTTTCTTTCATTATCACACATAATTACCTACCAATTTAAAATAAAATCACACAATTTGATATTAAATGCTAAAAATGCAGAGTAAATTATTTTATGATTTCTTTTCATTTTTGTAAACAACCACTTACTTAATTAATCCTAAATGTAAATGCAACATATTTTTGTATTTTTTATTTATTTAAACACATAAACATGCACGGACACAGGCAAAAATGACAGAAAATACCACGAAAATTTACAAAAATGCACACAATAAAACAGACAATTTTTGTTTTGATTTCTTTGGGAGTAGTCCGTGTGAGACAAAAATCACGTGCTCACAGCTGACCATCTTTGCCCATAAACACGAAGAGTTTTCGTGCAAAGACAAAGTGAGCGGATACGAGCGATTTTTGCCCGTTTGAACACTCCGTGTGAAGCATTTTTTGAAAGATTTTGACCGAACCTTTGCTTAAAAGGTTTCCTACATATCCTTGGCTAAAAAAGAATCAGGTCAATATAGTTCGGGAAGTTTTGTAGCTGGGACTACCGTGAATCTGTGGTTTCATTGTTACTGTTGTTACTATTGTTGCTACTGCTTACTGACCTCCTTATTACATCATGCTGAAAGAAAATAAAGAAGCTAGACTAGGCTATGGTCTATGAATTACAAAGATTTATTCTCAAACTTGATCTTGTGACTGTTGTTGCCTTGTTGCTTTGTATTTCCTCTGATATTCCTTTGTTTCTGACTTGACTTGTAGTCTTCTCTTCCTCAGGTGGATGCCTATTTGCCAAACTCGAACTACTTCTTTCCTTCTTGTGAGATGCGAATTATTTTTCCTTCTAAACTTGAACTGCCTTCTTCTAACCATTGTTGCCTTCCTTCTGATTTCTGAACTTGAATTTTATTCCTCTGATTTTTGTTGTAACCCTCTGTTCTCCGGACGGGTTACTGACTTCTGACTTAAAAAGGTACGCGTTCGTTCTCCAGGCGGGCTCCTGACTTCGACACCTTAAAAAGATAATGCCTCCGTTCTCCAGGCGGGCTCCTGACTTTAACAACTTAAAATGATAATGCCTCCGTTCTCCAGGCGGGCTCCTAACCTCAACAACAACTTAAAATGATAACGCCTCCGTTCTCCAGGCGGGCACCTGACTTCAACTACAATTTCAAAAATAAAATGCCATTCCATTCTTTAAGCGGGCACCTGACCTCAAAAACTTAAAATGATAATGCCTCCATTCTCCAGGCGGGCTCCTGACCTCAACAACAACTTAAAATGATAACGCCTCCGTTCTCCAGGCGGGCTCCTGACTTCAATTATAACTTCAAAAATAAAATGCCATTCCGTTCTTCAGGCGGGCACCTGACCTCAACAACTTAAAATGATAACGCCTCCATTCTCCAGGCGGGCTCCTGACTTCAATAACAACTTAAAATGATAACGCCTCTGTTCTCCAGGTGGGCTCCTGACCTCAACAACAACTTAAAATGATAACGCCTCCGTTTCTCCATGTGGGCTCCTGACTTCAACTACAACTTTAAACATAACACCTCCATTCTCCAGGCGGGCTCCTAACTTCAACTACAACTTTAAAAATAATACCTCCATTCTCCAGGCGGGCTCTTGACCTCAACAACAACTTAAAATGATAACGCCTCCGTTTTCCAAGCGGGCTCCTGACCTTAACAACAACTTAAAATGATAATGCCTCCGTTCTCCAGGCGGGCACCTGACTTCAACTATAACTTCAAAAATAAAACGCCATTCCGTTCTTCAGGCGGGCACCTGACCTCAACAACTTAAAATGATAACGCCTCCATTTTCCAGGCGGGCTGCTGACTTTAATAACAACTTAAAATGATAACGCCTCCATTCTCCAGGCGGGCTCCTGACTTCAATAACAACTTAAAATGACAACGCCTCCATTCTCCAGGTGGGCTCCTGACTTCAACAACAGTTGTATTCTATTGACATTGTTTTCCCTTGCCTCTTGCACCATTTCCCTTTGAAACTTGACATATCTTCCTTCAAAACTGTGAATTATCTTCCTTCAAAACCACTTTCCTTAAAACTGTGTTGCCTTCCTTCGAAACTGCTTTCCTTACTTGTGTTAACCTCCTTCGAAAACTAACTTCTTTGAAACTTATGTTGTCTTGATCCCCCTTAAAACCTGAATTGACTTCCCTGTTCTTCAGATGGGTACCCAACTTCAAGAAATTTTACAAAATGAAAGAAAATTTTCTGCCCTAGTTTGATAATCTTCCTTGTAGCATGTCTTTCCGCCATCAATAACATTTCCTGCCCCCTGTTTCAAATCAAAGAAAACTTTGTTAGTTTAAAGTGTGGTGTGTGATTGTGGTACTCCTGCTGGGGATGGCTTTCCCTTTCCCCTTTTCATGCTTTGTGTTGTCCGACCATCTTGAAACTTGGCCGATAACTTCCGACCCTCTTGACAATTCCTTAATTACAAACTTCTCAACTATTGTTTTCCACTTTCACTCCATACTTTCCACGAAATCTTAACCAATCCATCATTTGATCTTCCAACAACATCTTTTACGTCCCATCACATTAACTTCGGCCTGTCCTATCCATATTTCATCGTGGACCATATTGGAAAACTGGTAGTAAGCTCTAAAAATCCTTCTCATTTGTCAAAACAAATTACTATCAAAAATCTTAACCAAAAGAAATGAAAAATGATGACTTCAAAAGATAGAAATATAAAAGAAAAATCTTTCTGAACAAATGTTTGAGGAGAAGAGAAAGAAGAGAACTTATCTGAATGGTATAACCGATCCCAATGATTATGTCGTGCATTTCGGATTAATCAACCCAGTCTATCAATTTTTTGATGGCCTTGCTTTGCATTTCAAAGGTTCTACAACCGAACCCTTTTTTCCGAATCAACATCTTCATTCTGCTTGATGCCTCGACGGATCCTTTTCGTCAAACTTATCTCGTTTGTCCCCTTTTTAACTCCTTATCGCCTCATAGTGCCCTTTGAGGGGTTTTCACTAATAAGGATCTCTCATTTCTCTCAACTCCCGTCGCCTTATGGTGCCTGTGAAGGTTTTCACCGATAAGACTCTCTCATTTCATTTCTCTTAACTTTCATCGCCTTATGGTGCCTATTAAGGTTTTCACCGATAAGACTCTCTCATTATTTCTCTCAACTTACGTCGCCTTATGGTTCCTGTAAAGGTTTTCACCGCTAAGACTCTCTCATTTTTATTACTTTTCTACTAGAGATCAGAGTGTTATTGTCCTTGCTTCCATTTTCCTGACTTGGCACTTCTCGAAGACTGATCGGGAGGTCTTTCTTTGGACATCAATATGGGTTCTTGTGGATGTTTAAAAGAAAATGGTATCAAAAGCTCGAAACAATTTTGATGGGTAAAAATTACAACTCTTGGAATCAAATTTCTTTTCCAAAATTACAAACACAACTTCTACCCCAGTTTTCCTTGCTTGGGGATCTTTTGATTTATGTTTCACTATGACCGAGCCTTGAAGCTGCCTACATATCCTCTTTGAGGAATCAGGTCAAACGTAGTTCATCAATTCCTTTAGCACAGTTGTAATTTTTTTCTTTTTCGTTATTATTTATTTTCTCTTCTTTTTTTTTCAATTTCATTACTGATTCCAAAAGAGGGGTATGAAAGAATAAATAAGGCTCAAAAGGGGAAACAAAGGTTAAAGTGTTTGGATAGTAGAAAAAAAAAATTGCCTCCGTCATTTCATTCTCCGATACAAATGCCAAATACAAACAAACAACAATTACAATCAAAGAAATCATACATAATATCTCTTGACTGCGTCAGCATTGATAGCCATGTCTATACATCTTCCTTCAATATCTATCAAACATAAAGTGCCATTGGACAATACTCTGGTCACAATAAACGGCCCTTGCTATTTCGGGGCGAACTTGCCCTTTGCTTCGGCCTGATGTGGAAGGATTCGTTTCAACACTTGTTGCCTCACTTCAAACTTCCTGGGACGCACCTTCTTATTGTATGCTCTTGCCATCCTCTTTTGATACAATTGGCCATGACATACTGTTGCCAATCTTTTTTTATCAATTAAGCTCAACTGCTCCAAGCGGGTTTTGGCCACTCATCATCATCAGTCTCAACCTCAGCAACAATTCGAAGAGACGAAATTTCAACTTCTGCCGGTATCACTGCTTCAGTTCCATATACCAACAAATAAGGAGTTGCACCTACTGAAGTACGAACAGTAGTGCGATAACACAACAATGCAAATGGTAACTTTTCATGCCACTGTCTAGACCCTTCTACCGTTTTCCTCAATATCTTCTTTATATTCTTGTTGGCTGCCTCAACTGCTCCATTCGCTTTGGGACGATATGGGGTGGAATTACGGTGTGTAATCTTAAACTGTTGACATACTTCTTTCATCAAATTTCTATTAAGATTAGCATCATTATCCGTAATGATCACATTTGGGATCCCAAATCTACAGATGATATGGGAATGAACAAAATCCACCACTGCTTTCTTGGTTACGGACTTGAAAGTTTTAGCTTCAACCCACTTGGTGAAATAGTCGATGGCCACCAGAATGAACCTATAACTGTTGGAAGCTGCCGGCTCGATAGGTCAAATGACATCCATGCCCCATGCAACAAAGGGCCATGGTACTGACATTGTGTGTAATTCTGTCGACGGAGAATGAATCAAATCTTCGTGTATCTGACACTGATGACACTTACTCACGAAACTAATACAATCTCGCTCCATGGTGAGCCAATAATACCCTGCTCGAAGAATCTTCTTTGCCAACACATACCCGCTCATATGTGGTCCACAAACTCCAGAATGCACCTCTGCCATAATTGTCGTGGCCTGACTAGAATCTATGCATCTTAGCAATCCTAAGTCTGGTGTTCTTTTGTACAACACTCCTCCACTGAGGAAAAATCCATTTTCCAACCATCGAATGGCTTTCCTTTGATCTCATGTGGCCTGCAGCGGGTATATCCCCATCCTGAGGTACTCCTTAACATCGTGGAACCATGGTTCGCCATCCAGTTCTTCCTCTATCATGTTACAATAAGCATGCTGATCACGAACCTGAATATGCAACGGATCCACATAAATTTTATCTGGATGGTGCAACATTGATGCTAAAGTGGCCAAAGCATCGGCAACCTCATTATGAACTCTTGGGATGTTCCTAAACTCCACTGATCGAAACCGTTGACACAGATCATGCAAAAATTGTCTATACGGTATGAGTTTCAAATCCCGTGTTTCCCATTCTCCTTGAATCTGATGTACCAGGAGGTCCGAGTCTCCCAAGACCAGAACGTCCTGGACATCCATGTTCGCGGCTAACTGTAACCCAAAAATGCAAGCTTTATATTCAGCCATGTTGTTGGTACAATAAAATCGAAGCTGAGCCGTAATAGGATAATGATGCCCTGTTTCAGAAATAAGCACTACTCCTATTCTAACTCCCTTTATATTTGCAGCTCCATCAAAGAAAATTTTCCATCCTGGTTCTTCAGTCAATTCCAACTCATCGATATGCATCACTTCTTCATCAGGAAAATACGTTCTCAATGGCTCATATTCTTCATCACCGGATTCTCGGCCAAGTGATCGGCCAATGCTTGGGCTTTCATTGCCGTCCTCGTCACATAGATTATGTCGAATTCCATAAGTAATATTTGCCACTTCGCCAATCTCCCTGTGGGCATAGGCTTTTGAAAAATATACTTCAACGGATCCAAGCGTGAAATGAGGTAAGTAGTATAGGATGACAGATAATGCTTCAGCTTCTGTGCTACCCAAGTTAGGGCACAACATGTCCTCTCAAGGTGAGTGTACTTAACCTCATAAGCCGTGAACTTCTTACTGAGATAATAAATGGCCTGTTCCTTCCTGCCGGTGATGTCATGCTGCCCCAATACACAGCCAAATGAGTTTTCCAAAACCGTTAGATAAAGAATCAGAGGTCTCCCTAGTTCAGGTGGTACCAACACAGGTGGGTCTGACAAATACTCCTTTATCTTATCAAACGCCTCTTGGCACTCTTCAGTCCATTTGACCGCAGTGTCCTTCTTCAACAGCCTGAAAATAGGCTCACACATCGATGTGAACTGAGCAATAAACCTGCTGATGTAGTTCAACCTTCCCAGAAGATTCATCACTTCGGTCTTGTTTTTCGGAGGCGACAGTTCTTGGATGGCCTTGATTTTTGACGGATCCAACTCAATTCCTCGCCGACTGACTATGAATCCCAATAGTTTTCCTGATGGAACACCGAATGCGCACTTGGCAGGGTTAAGCTTGAGGTCGTATCTATGAAGCCTATGGAAGAACTTCCTCAAATCCCCGACGTGATCGGCCTGATGTTTTGATTTTATGATCACGTCATCAACGTATACCTCAATTTCTTTGTGTATCATATCACGAGAACACATCGGTCATTGCCCTCATGTAAGTTGCCCCAGTGTTCTTCAAACCAAACGGCATCACCCGGTAGCAATAAGTTCCCCACGGCGTGATAAAAGCCGTCTTCTCTGCATCTTCCTCATCCATCAGAATCTGATGATACCCAGCATAGCAATCCATGAAAGACCCAATCTTTCGCTTTGCACAGTTGTCAATTAAGATGTGGATATTGGGTAGTGGGAAGTTATCCTTTGGGCTTGCTTTGTTGAGACTGCGATAGTCAACGCATACTCTGATCTTCCTGTCCTTCTTCGGCACCGGCACAATGTTGGCCAACCATTCTGGATATCGAGTGACCCGAATAACCTTTGCGTCTAATTGCTTATTTATTTCTTCCTTAATCTTCACACTCGTATCAGTTTTGAATTTTCTCAATTTTTGTTTGACGGGAGGAAATGCCAAATCAGTGGGCAATTGATGAACCACTAAATTAGTGCTTAGACCCGGCATGTCGTCGTATGACCATGCAAAAACATCTTTAAACTCAATAAGTGTTTTGATTAATTCTTACCTGATGCCCGGTTCAAGATGGACACTTATTTTGGTTTCGCTGAGGTTATCTACATCTCCTAGATTGATGACTTCCGTATCATTTAGATTGGGTTTGGGCTTTTTTTCGAAGTGACTTAGTTCTTTACTGATTTCTTCGAAGGCTTCATCTTCATCGTATTCTGGTTCGCTCTCATCATTTCTTATTTTTTGCACTATTGTTTCAAAACCAAATTGATTTTCTAGACTGGGTTGAGGATTCCTCATGCATACCATATCATTAAGATCAGTGGAAAGAAAGTTGTACAGAAAAGGAAAAGGAAAAGGAAAAGGAAAAATAAAAATAAAATATCAGAAATAATGGGGAACAGAAATTTCATTCATTGAAAAAGTACAAGATACCAAGGTTTGTACACTTCAAAACAAACTTGAAAAAATAAAACTGGATTACAACCTTGAAATAATACCAAACAAACTTTGAAGGAAAATCAAAGCAAACTAGCAAGACTCCTTCCGGGTGGGGAGAGGAGTAGCCTTCCAATTATTTAGTTTTGTCCTTGGCCCTACAAATTGCACTTAAGCATGACTAGGACCTTCTCCATATTCTATCATGTTCACATCAGTGAACAGATTCTCGAACCTTTTTAACAACTCCTCATCAGGTTTGACCATAGGACCAGAAATCATCGTTGCTGGATGTCTTCTTGTTCCAGACTTGATAAAAGATCTGGAGAGGCGCGGGACTGGCTTTGGAAGGACCCATGCCTTTTGCTTCATCTTCCTAGCTCGTTGGATGTCTGCCGTTGTAGGTTTAAACCCCAAACCAAAGGTTCCCACATTTTCTGGTAAGGACACTGGCTATACGATACCTTGCAGAGATGCACCCAAACCTTTACCGGGCACAAAGCCGTTTCCCAACATTTCACAGGCTACCACGACATATGCGGAGGTTATCTTGGTATTTGGAATGTATTCCCCCTCTGAAATTTTCTCGACCGATACTGCATCACAAACTTGGTATACCCATGGCCCGACGCCATCCTTTACTTCAATAAAGGGCACAACGGTGTCGCGTTGGGAGTGCAGATTGTCTTCACCATGGACCACGATCTCTTGTCGGTCCCACTCAAACTTGACCATCTGGTGCAGGGTAGACGGAACCGCCTTTGCAGCATGAATCCAAGGTCGTCCTAACAGAAGGTTGTAGGAGACTACCATATCCAACACTTGGAATTCCATAGTAAATTCCACCAGCCCGATCGTCAACTCCAACACTATATCACCAACCGATTCTTTACCCCCTCCGTCGAACCCCCGAACACAAACGCTGTTCTTGCATACCCTGTTGACATCTACTTTTAGTTTGTCCAATGTAGAGAGAGGACAGATATTTGCACTGGATCCGTTGTCAATCAAAACCTGGGTAACCACAGATTCCTCGCATTTTACCGTAAGATAGAGGGCTCTGTTGTGTTCGGTGCCTTCTTCAGGTAGCTCATCATCAGTGAAGGTAACCCTGTTTACCTCGAATATCCTGTTTGCGATCTTTTCCAGGTGATTGACGGAGATCTTATCAGGTACATGGGCCTCATTCAGGATTTTCATCAAGGCATGCTGATGTTCATCAGAATGGACCAGCAATGACAATAAAGAGATTTGAGCTGGCGTTTTCTTGAGCTGCTCTATGATGGAATAGTCATGCAACTTCATTTTCTTTAAAAACTCTTCTGCTTCTTCTTCGGTCACAGGTTTCTTTACTGTTGCTGGGTTGGCCTTTCTTAATTCTGCGGGAGTGAAACATCTTCCTGAGCGGGTTAAACTCTGGGCCTCACAAACTTCCTCTTTGACCTTTTTTCCCTTATAGGTCACCGTTACCCGGTCGTAGTTCCATGGGATGGCTTTGTTGTCAACCATCGGCAACTGAACTGTTGGCTTGATGATGACAGGATCTATGAGAGCACCTTCTACAATCAGGATGGGTTTGTTTGTTGCTCCTGGCACAACCACCTTTGCCTCTCCTCATTTTACCAATACTTTGCTTATGGACGTTTATTGTGCACCTCCTTCTCATTGATTAACTGCTTTCACTTAACCTGATCATCATTACGATTTGAGAGGGTTTTTTAGACTCTCCTTCTGTCTGTACCAACTCGATCATATTGGTATCGTGATGGGCTGGGAGTGGGTTCTGGTTGATGTTGGGTCCTTTCGGGGTTTTGCACCTCAATTCGACGAGTGTCGATAAGCTCCTGAATGGCTATTTTTAACTTCCAGCATTTCTCCGTGTCATGACCAGGGGCTCTTGAGAAATACTCACAATTCACCGAGTGGTCAAGATTTCTCGGAGGGGGATTTGGCAACTTAGCCTTAACCGGATTCAACAATCCCAGCTTCCTCAGTCGGTGGAACAGATTGGTGTAAGACTCTCCCAATGGAGTGAACGTCTTTGGCTTCTGCGCCCTGTCATTCCTGAAGGTTTGGTTCGGACGAAAACTTGTACCAGGGGGATTTTTGTATTCTCTTAGAGGTGGGTAGTTATTTTACGTGGCAGGTGCACGCCATGGTGTGTGGACGGGAGGTTGAACATATGTCTGAGCATGGTGGATGGAAAAATAAGGATCGAGCGATGGGTAATAATGTTGTGGGTGGCTATATGGAGTATGGGAGTAATTTAGTTGGTGGGGTTGGGGTCGGTTATAGTAAGGTGAAGGGCCTCTAGGTCCGAACCAAGCTCTGGACTCAACTGTTGCGACGTCTTCTTTCTTTTTCTTCCCAAGCACACCTCCAGTGCTGCTCTGGATAGCCTGAGTGGTGGCTTTGATTGCCGAGTAACTCATTATTTTATTAGACTTGAGTCCTTCTTCGATCATACCACCCATTTTCACAACCTCATTGAAAGACTTGCCAATCGCCGTCACTAAGTGACCAAAATAAGTTGGCTCCAAAGCCTGCAGAAAGTAATCGACCATCTCTCCTTTCTTCATTGGGGGATCGACCCTTGCGGCCTGTTCTCTCCAACGGAACTCGTACTCCCTGAAACTCTCCCCAGGTTTCTTCTCCAATTTTATCAATGACAAACGATCTGGAATGATTTGCAGATTGTACTGGAAGTGGCCGGCGAATACTTGTGCCAAGTTATCCCAGGTGTACCATCTACCATGTTCTTGTCATGTATACCATCCCAATGCAGACCCGCTAAAACTCTGACTGAAGTACGCCATTAGCAACTCATCTTTTTTGCCTTCCCCTCTCATCTTACTGCAAAATCCTCGCAAATGTGCCACTGGATCACCATGCCCGTCATACAGATTGAACTTAGGCATATTGAACCCGGCTGGCAGCTGAACATCTGGAAACAAACATAAATCCTTATATGCCACGCTGACCTGGCTACCCAGACCCTGCATATTCCGAAAAGATTGCTCTAGGCTCTTTACTTTTCGAACCATTTCTTCCTGCTCTGGATTCTTGTTCTGCTTTTCGGGTGCTGCCGGGTTGTCAAGCTGAAGAGGGAACGGGTAAGGTTCAGGTGATTTGAAGGTGGGTTCAGGAGGATAATACAGATGATCCTGAGTTTGGAACACAAGCTCGCTGGAAGACCTGTGGAGTGTGGCCGGTGGAGGTGCCACGAAAATAGGGGTAATTGGTGGTGGAAGATATGGGTTTGTTTTTGGCATTTGGGGTGTTCAGGAGGCGGTTGTCTGATGTTGTTGATATGTAGGAAAGTTGGGTGATGAGTCTGAAACAAGCTGTTCCGGAGATTGGGCGGGTGTCGGGAGAAAAGTGGGGTTAGCAGGATAGGGTGGTGTTGGCTGACCACTTGTCCAAGCTTGGTACATCTCAGCCATCTGCTGTTTCAATTTGTACACCTCATCTTTTATTGCTTGTACGTCTACCTCTTCTACCTCAATGTTTCCCTCTCTATCAGGGCTAGACATTATCACCGGTATCGGTCCCTTTGATCTGGTCTGATAGTGGTGTTGTGCCAGTACACTCTAAGTAAACTAACTGCTTGATATTTCTGGAGAACAACAAACTTGTTAGTTTTTAGAGCTTAACAAATAGGTAATCGCACGTTGGGATGCAATGCACCTAGGCAGTTTAACCATTTCTATCATGCCATTTGCTTCGATTGTATGCGTCATTCCGGCTTCTTAACAGTTGTGCCCTTCGCCTCTCAAATTTCCTTTATTTACTTTCTTTTTCTTTCTATTTTCTTTTTCTTATTTTAATGATGGTCGAATCTTATGTGGATTGCCTACGTATCATGTCCCCGCATGAATCAGACCGTGCGTAGTTCTGGCGGAAACAATTATTATTTTAACAAACGAAACAGTACAAGGACGAAAATTACATTTGGACAACATTTTAAAAAAATGGTTTTAAAAAAAAAACTCAGCATGGATTCAAATTAAAACATGACTATTATATGAAAAATTCCAACAACTACGACTAAGCTTCTCTCCACAAATTTTCAATCACTGGAACATCTACTCACTGTGGGGCTTGACCCGGCTGACCCCCTAGTGTACGATACATCCTCTCCAACTCCATTGCAAGATAACGGGAAAAAGTAGGTGCATGCTCTATAAACCTCTCATAATCCATCCCTTGGCAATTCACATAACTTTGAGAAGTGTAAACAGCCAAATTGTAGATTTGTGCTCTGAAGTCCTGGAGATTCTGGTCTTGGTTTTGTAACTGCTGTTGGCGAGTGATGGCTATATCTCTTATATGACCCTCACAATCTACAGCCGTCTCTAACTGAGCTTGAAGTCTAGCTTGCTCGAGTCTCGCTTGCGCTCTCTCCCTATCAACATCTGCATGTTGATGCTCTCTATGGTAATTTTTCATTTTTTCCAACTGTGCATGGAGCTGAGCTTCTGAGCGTATCCAAAGGTCCTTCTCTTTCATGAATCGAGCCATTTCTTCTTCAAATATCATTATTTGGCGCTCCTTACTAGATTTAACCTCCTCATTCAACTGTATGATTTTCACTTTAGCTCTGTCTAATGCCTTTTTAGTCTTTGTCAAAATGGAGTCATAATCTTGCATTTTTTTCATCAGGTTAGTAATGATTCTTTGATTTTTCCCACTTCTCACTGGTGCTTCAGAGGCTTTCTTCATTTGTTGAAACTGAGTACGGAGAGTTTAATTCTCGCCAATCAGAATCTTCTTTTCTCCTTCCGCTTCTTGTGCTCGTAAGCCCTTCTCAAAATTGAGGTTCCTCAAGCTTTCTTCTAAGGCATGAATAATTGCTTTGTACCCTCTTTCTTTTTCACCCTAAGCCAACCGTTCTTGGATTTTATCATCAAAGGCTTGAACATGCGGCCTTTTTATGGGCCTTTTGATATCGGGTTCTGGATCATCATCTACACGAGACCTTTTCTCAAACCACCTAGCATAACTCAGATCTATTTCACCTTTCGCAGTATCTGGAACTTGGGTATCCTCTTTCAAGTATCGACAACTATTCCAAATTTGCTGGATTAAAGCCTCGGGAAGTTCGGCTTCGGGATGTAGCTTAATGACTTGCATGCTCAAATCTTCGTCATTAGGCACCACTTGGTACCTCCCTAACTGTCTTAACATTCTCTGTGGTGCATATGGCTGGACACTTTTCAAACCCAACAACAATAAATAACCCTTTAAGACCGACATGTGTATTACTTCTTTTACCGGGAGCCATCCCAAAGTCCACTCAATCTGACTTGCAACCAAAGATCTTAGGGGAGATATCCAGGCTTCCATCCCTTCTGGAGATTTATAATCTTTTATTCTTTCTTCGTAACTTTCAGTGAAATTGTCCCCGCTCGGACCATATTGCATCAACTTGGGGTGACGTCGGAGATGTTCAGTCAACCAAATTTGCAACAAAATATTGCATCCTTCGAAGAATTTTGCCCCGGACTTACACAAAGTCAGTGCCCGACAAATGTCTGAGAGAATGATCGGGGCAAGAGTGTGATGCTCTTTGATAGTGAGGATTTGTACGACTCTGGCTATGCGAATATCAATCGTCTGCTCTTTGTTTGGGAAGACCATAATTCCCAAAAAAGCCACGATGAAAGCGAAACGACGGTGGATCTGCCAAGTGTCCTTGTTTTGCTTGTTGGTAAGGCCCTTTTCATGAATTTCAAACCTATCCGGCTTTCCGAACCTCGAATATAGGAAGTTGAAAGAACAATACCCATTGACAATGTTGCTCTTTCTGATTTGATTACTGATATTTAGAAGACCAAAGAATCGGTGTACAGAAGGATCCCTTGGAATTATTAGATTCTGGTTTCTTAGATTCTCGTCAAAACCGGAATATCCAGCTATTTCTTCCAAAGTGGGAGTAAGCTCAATATTAGAGAAGCGAAAGACATTGTGAACAGGGTCCCAAAAAGTCACTAGTGCAGCAATCAAATCATTTCGTGGTTTAACTTTCATGATATCTGTGAGAGCTCCCAGATATTTTGTGACCCATTCCTGACTGTCTTTTCCTAAATCATACCACCACATCTGAAGCCGTAATAGAATCTTATCTATATCTGTGACTGGTGGGTTCTGGATGGTGCTCATTTTGTACATGCGAGTGATTTAAAATTTATTTTTTTAGAAAAATCAAGACTCATTTTGACTCAAAATAACCACTATTGCTAAAAATATTCGGCTTTATCAAAACAACGAAATTTTTTACCCCCAATATTTTTCAAAATAGTTGAACCCGATATGTGTTGCCTACGTATCCCACATTCGGTGAGAATCTGCCTAATAAAACAAACTATTCCTAAAAGCAAGACACAACCTTTTTTTTTTCATCGGCAAATAAAACCAACTATATCTTTTGAACACAACTCTTTTTTTTTCTTTTTTTTCATTGGCAAATAAAACAAGCTATTTTTGAAAATAAGTCTTTTTTTTTAATTTGAAAACAAATAAGCTATTTTTGAAAACAAATTTTTTTTTTTCATTTTTCTCAAAAAATTGGGCAGAGTTTCGACACTATTTGGATATTTTTTTTTTCAAAACATGCGATTAACTCTCTTTACCCTCATACTGTTATTTTCCTAAATTTTCCTTATAAGCCGGTCAACATGCAAATCTGAAGCAAATGAATGCACAAGTAGCAAGTAGGATGCATCATATTGGTCTTTATATTTCAGGTATGCCTGCCCTAGACAGACCCAACCCCTGTGTTGAGTCTCCAAAGTCAAATATACATGATACAGATAAACGTTCCTACTAGGGATCCGGCATGAGGCTTTGTTATTCTAGGTTTAAAACCCTGGGTTTATTGTTCTAGACCTGGCTTACCCGAGCGGACAACTCAAGCCGAAGCGGGGGTAACGTACCGGGAGCACGAAAGTCAGCCCGGCCTAGTTACTTGACCCAACCTCGTTCTAATTGGTATGACTTCTAACAGAAAATGGGCCACGCGCACGTGTGCACCACAAATTCAAAAGACTCAAAAAGAAGAAGGGTTTTGTAGCAGTTTATATATACAGTTCAGACAATATTAAAGCGGTAAACAGATACGTAGAAGAACTCCTCAAGTCCGCACAGCCCAGCTCAAACACTACGCGAACACGAAAGCAGAGACGAAAACGGGAAGAAGACCACCACTTACATTCCACGAATGCGGAGACAGGGATGTGAACGCGGAGAAGAAATGAAGCACTAGAAATCATCAGAAACCAATAGAACTAACATGGTCCAAAATAGTACGAAACCCGTCCAAAACTCACCCGAGCCCCCGAAACCTCTTCTGAATATACTAACAAGTTCAATAACATAACGTGGATCTGCTTGAGGCCTCAATCACATCAAACAACATCAAAACTACGTATCATACCTCAAATCAAACTTAATGAACTTTCAACTTCTACAACTCGCGCCGAATCATATCAAATCAACCCGAAATGACGTCAAATTTTGCATGCAAGTTCCTAATAATACAACGGAGTTATACTGTTGTCACACCTCCTTTTTACCAGCTACACCCTGGGAATGGTATAATAAAAGTAGTTTTTCCAATTAAAGGACAATCGAAACGGGATTCGTTATTTAAGAGATTCAGAGTCGCCACTTGGGAGATTTATGGTTTTCCAAGTCACCGGTTGAACCCCGAATCGAGGAAATTATTGATTCTATTTAACAGTCCGCGAACCAGAAATTTGAATAAGGAATTATGCTAAACCGGGAGAAGGTGTTAGGCATTCCGAGTTTTGTGATTCTAACACGGTCACTTTAATCATACTTGGATTGACTAAATTGTCTAATTATTGATTTTAAAACCTATGTGCTTTTGCTTCTTTCACCACTTTTAATTAAGAAAATTATCTTGAAACGGGTTACACGTAAGTATACCGGTCTGTTTGGTGCGTCAAAAATCATATCACGCGAACGTGTCCATAATTAATAACGCTTAATTATTATAAAGAAGAGTTTGGGCCGAAGTTGCGCGAATGCATACTCCGTTTTTGTTTTTTAGAAGTGTAGTTGTGTTACGCGGACGTGACGGCCCTGAAAGATATTTTATGAATTATTTAGTTATTTTACATCTAAGTTACACAATTTATAAGAGGGCCATATATAATTTAATAGCGAATGATGTCCCTTAACTACTAACATTAATTTAAAACTCATGAACCGTTTTATTAAGAAATATTGATTGAAATTGCGCAAACGCATACTCCTAATTAATTCAACCTAGCCTTTAAGTTATTACAGCTCAGCCCAGTTTACAATTAAGAGCAAATTTTAAACCAATTATGTCAAAGTCCCAAGACTCACGAGACAGCCCCAAACTTAAGCCTGTATCTTAATCACTGGTACGAAAATGGCCATACCCTTATGGGTCCATTACCAAAACCATTCATCAAATTAAACTGCAAATACCGTCGATTAAACTACCTGGAAATTAACTTGAGATCGAAACCCCAATAGAAGCGAACCAATACTAAATAGACATGCCCATTATGTTATTCAATCATTTATACATGAAAAATGTCTTACACTACGCTTTGATGTCAGTTTTTCAATTCTTGACTGATCTTATCACCAAGTGAACGAACTTATGCAATCATCAACTAGTATCAACTTTAACATGTAAAACATTTAGACCCATATTTGTAATTGCTTGACCTCATATGCACATAAAGAAACACAGAATTCATAGGTTCTCCTCACTTTTATAGACATGCTGATATTTTCAAATTCCCAACTCACGCAAAATGATTATTGAGTTCTTAAGCCTTTAACATTACATCTAACTAGTTAACTTATATCCTACTGTAGTTAAGTATTTTTGAAACAAAACATGTAGAGCATGACCGACAATCCCTGTACACAAAATGTCTCAAATGTTGGGAGTTACTTACACTAACAGTCCATGTCTTCAACAAAATACAAAAAAAAAAAAGTAAAGTGAATTCCTGCAATACCACTACTATACTAAGATGAACTAACCAATCTAAGTACCATTACACTATACTACTAATTTCTAAAATCCTAAGCAAGTAATTGATCATTGAAGATTTTACAAATGGTTATGCATTAATGAAAATTTTAGACCATTACAGCTTCCACGTTTGCACCTATCTCCTAGAGAATCAGGAAATAACTGGAATTTGTAATGAAAGAAGAAGTAAGAGAAGTCAGCAGCAATAACAGGATTCAACAGCAATTCAGGAACAATTTCAGAAATCCAGCAATGGATCAATCGACACAGCAACAATAGAACCCAGAAAACTGATTTGAAAACAATTTGGAACTAAACCCAATCAAACAACAAACCAAATTGAAGCAAACTAAATCAGAAAACCAGAGTGTTTTCTGTATTTCAATATGTCTAATTCCTCAAACTCTAAGGTGTTTTAGGCTGTCCAGTTTTTTTCAGTGTGTGTGTGTATGGCAAAATGTCTAAGCTCTGGTCCTTTTTTTTCTCTCAATGTTTTGGACTCTAAACTCTCTCAAAAAATTTTCAAAATCAGAATGTTCTCAATGGGTGTCTAATTTTCCAGAAGGTATTCAATGTCTGTCCCTTTTTCAGAATGTATTCCCCTCCATTTTATAAGCTCTCAAAGTCCTTTTTCCTGATTTTAAGCTACTAGTGGTCAATAAATTATACTATCTTTAACCCTTAAAAATAGCAAGTGTTGTCTCTACTACTAGTTGTCTTTTTAACTTTTTAATCCCACTTAAAATCGTCCCTTAACTTTTCCAAATCCATTAACACTTGTCTCAATTCAATCCTTTAGTAGCCCCCTTTCAAATTCAAATTAACCCCTGAATATCCTTGAAATCCCCTGTTAATCCTAAGGTCAGACTGACCACTTTACCCGCATGAATACCCATGTTATTACCCTTACAGTCCTATGTACTTACAAATTAAGTTAAACAATTCTTCTATAAAAAAACACAGAATCAGTGTCAATTTCAACACCTAGATAGCCTTATCATGAAAATGAAATCGTGCATCAAATACCAATTGAACAACTTGAAACTGGTATTTACGAGAACAAACAAACACTGAATGCCATATTTTGAAACGATTACATTAGCCATCTAATCCGGGAATCAAACAGTACTATTATGCTAATTTCAATTATATTTAAACCAATATGTCTAAATTAGAAACTGAAGTCCTGATAACCTAATGTCAATTCCAGATATTTAACAATTAACATAGAAGCTAACTAACCCAAACCCAGAAATCAGACAACAAGACAAACAAAACCAAATAATTTGAACATGAAAACTAAAATTAACAGAGATAAATATGAATAAATAAACTAAACTAAACCAAAGAAACTGGATTCGAAGCTAATCGCAATTTCAATCAGATTGGACCAATCAAAACTGATGTAGAAGAAAAGAAGAAGAGGTAGAGATGGAACGAATGCTAAGGCGAACAGAAATAATAATGGAAACTCACCAGTTCAAACTTGACCTGCTATTGATCCTCTCAAATACACCGCAAGATGATGTCCCTTATATGTTCTTTATCAAGAATAGGTGGAGGACATTATTTCACGATGTAATTGGTCCTAAGCTTCATGAAAGTGAACCCTTAACCCTGCCTGTGTAATTTTATTTTAGGCTCTTAGGGCTCGAACCTTTGATCTGATTCGAATCGTTCTGGAGATGTTTGAAGGAAAATGATACGGGATTTGGGGTGAGGAAGTGATGGTGGTTCAGGGGTATAGTTTTGGGATTGATTGGAGATGGCGCCGCCGCCGGGGAATTTTGTAGCGGCGCTAGGGTTCTTGTCTTAAAATTGATATTCGAGGAGGGGGTTTGGGATTCGAGGGGAAACAACCATGGATTTGGACAAAGGAGGTCGTGAGGGAGCTCTATGGTGTAAAACTTGAGGCGTTTGGGTGAACTAGGGTTTAAGGACGACCTTCCGATCTAATATTCGAAAAACCTGGCTGGGATTCGAGGGAAGTTGTTTGGAGGACTGGAATGGGGAGGTTGAGGGGAAGCTATGGTGTAATTTTGGGGTTGTTTGATCCACCGGAACCGCCGTGAGGCGATTTTCAGTGGGCGCAGGGCGGTGGAGTGAGGCGGAGGGATTTTGGGTCTCTGAGGGCTCAGAGACGAAGAGGGTAAGGGGAGGGGTTGGCTTGGGGGCCGGGTTAAGGTGTGAACTTATATACCAGGTGGGACATTTAATCCTGGTCGTTAGATTAATTAAGATTGACAGCTTGGATCAATCTACTAAACGGAACGGCGTCGTTTAGGTCCCCTCTAGACCGGGTTGGTCTTTGGGTGGAATGGGTCGGGGCTGGTCCGGGTGAGGAAGGAGGGTTTTGAGCAGTTGGATTATGATCAGATGGACGGCTGTGATCTTTTGCCATTGAAATGACGTAGTTTTACCGTCATACTACGTCGTTTCAACTAGCATGGGCGAAGGGTTTGTTGGACCGGGTATATGGCGTGATATTGGGCTGGATTTGGTTAAATTTTGGACGGCCCAGTCCGAATTTCTGCTTATTCTTATTCTTTTCTTTCATTTTGCTTCCTAAATTTTAAAACCAAAAACCTAACTTAAATTTAAAAAGCCAAATTAACTTAAACAAATACTATTTAACTCTTAATAATGATTATCACACATAATTACCTACCAATTTAAAATAAAATCACACAATTTGATATTAAATGCTAAAAATACAGAGTAAATTATTTTTTGATTTCTTTTCATTTTTGTAAACAACCACTTACTTAATTAATCCTAAATGTAAATGCAATATATTTTTGTATTTTTCATTTATTTAAACACATAAACATGCACGGACACAGGCAAATAATGACAGAAAATACCACGAAAATTTACAAAAATGCACACAATTAAACAGATAATTTTTGTTTTGATTTCTTTGGGAGTAGTCCGTGTGAGGCAAAAATCACGTGCTCACAACTGTCACGACCCAAATTCCATATTAGATAGTGATGGCACCAAATACCATTGTTAGGCAAGCCAACACTAGTCAACTAGTAAATCCTCCATTAAATAATTAGTGCGTGAAAACTTTCCTTATTGATAAAGAAAATAGGAGTTTGAAACTTAATCATAATTAGGGGAAAGTAATATTACGAACTTAAATCATGATAGTAATCCAAAATCACAAGTCTACCAATGTGTGTTCCAAGACCCGGTATCACAAGTATGGGGAAATTTAGTAGAATATACAAAACCATACAATCCTACTATCCAGAAAGAAAATAGATAAGAAACAGTAAAGACATAGAAAGACTCCAGCTGCTGTAGAACGGCTCAAAAGGGCAGCTCACCGGAAGCCTCAAGCTAAGGAGTCCACTCTATACGCTAGGCTGATGGCTAGATGCACCTGTCCCAAAGCCTGCACAATCAAGGGCAGAAGTGTAGTGTGAGTACATATGTACCCAGTAAGTATCTCGTCTAGCCTCAAAGAATTAGTGACGAGGGGTCGACTTCGACACTTACTAGGGCCAACAATATAATAATGTGAAGTTCCAATTCTTAAAGCACAATGTATATAGATAACAGTTAAGCTTAAACCAGAACAATAACTAAGGAATTTCCTCCATCATATTTAAGAAGGAAAGGCACTTTCTTTATTTTAAACAAGTAGCGTATCAAGAAATAAAGTATACAACTACAAAGAATTTCCGTTCTATTATCACACACGGTTGCCACCGAGGACGTTCAGCCCGATCTAACATAAAAGTAAAATATGCACTGTCGAGGGTCGAACAACGCAAACTATGGATACGTCTATTCACCCCGCTTGCAAATTATACATGTGATGCAGTAAAAGCATGACCCCGATCGTGAATCATCCATGCGACGTGGTCAACCATAATTTTTATCATTTAAAACACAATACTTCGTTGATTTTTCTTCAAAAATAAAGACAATTCTCTTGAAGCCTTTAAACCTTTAGATTTTTCTCGACTTAATTACTTTCTTACAAATAGCACATATAATCAAATAATAGTGTCCATAAAGCATGGCGTAAACCTAGTACTACCTGGACAATAACAAAAATAGTAGCTACGTACGGACTCTCGTCACTCCGTGAGTACGTAGCCCCCATAACTAATCACATATTAATTAAATTCACCTATGGGGAAATTTCCTTTTACAAGGTTAGAAAAGAGACTTACCTCATTTCGAGCCGACTTCCAACCCAAGAATGTGCTCAAACCCTCAAACCGGAGCAGTAAAATCCGAAACTAGTCAAATAGTGTAAAAACAATTCACTGTAGGTTTACACGTTCATAATCTAGCTATTAAAGTGATTATCCAACCCTAAAGGCAAGATTCGTAAAATTCATCCTTGGGCCCACGTGCCCAGATTCCGAAAATTTTTGAAGAAAGTTGTCACCCATAACCTAAGGATTAAGAATATATGAGTTTTACTTCATTCCATAACAAATTTTGTGGTTAAATCTTATTTTTATAAAAAAAAACTAGGTTTTAATCTAAACCCATAATTTCCACTAATTTACATGTTGTAATCTACCCATAAACTATATATTAAACTCACATTAATTAGAAATAACTTATAACACAAAGCTAGGTTGAAATCTCCCCTTTTGGAGCTCCCAAATCGCCCAAGAGTTGAAAGAAAATGACCCAAATAGTCTAAGTCTCGCATTAATTAAGTTGTGCACAGGTCTCAGATGTCACATTTGTGATATCTGGTTTGCAAATACGAAGCTCACAATTGTGACAAAAGCATCGCAAATCCGAACATGACTCCCTCTACAAGGGTTGCAAATGTGACAAAAGGGGCCGCAAATGCGGACTCTGCTGGGTTCGCGAATGCTATCAAAATGTAGCAAATGCAATCGCTGCCCAACTCAAACTTCTTAAAAATTGTGAAGCCTTCCTCATGCAATAATTGCAAATCCGAACAAATCCTCGCATTTGCGAGACCTACAATAGCTGCCAAGAGACACTAGAAAACTTGTAAGGCCCCGTGAAATCCCGACTCAAAAACTCGGATCCCGTGGTGCCAAGTTAGGATTTGTGTGTTAGAAATTAGTAAATATGGCGCGTACCTTTTAGGATTGAATGATGTATTAAAAAGTCAAGAATAAGTTTCCAGAAAAATGCAAGAAATGCGGTCTAGAATGCGGTCGCATAATTAAAATGCGGACTGCATACCTACCGTAGAGTGAGGCAGAATGTTGGATGAAATTGAAGTCAGAAATGCGGTCGCATAATTGAAATGCAGACCGCATAGCTGCCGCAGAGTGAGGTAGAATGTTGGTTAAAATTGGAGTGGGAAATGCAGTCGAAATACGGTCGCATAATCAAAAGTGCGGACCGCATAAGTCGTCGCATAATTTGACTCGAATTGGTGAAGGTCAGTTCTGCGATGCACTTTGCGACCGCAGAACACGAATGCGGGCCGCATTATTACCGCATACCGAGTCAGAATGTTTAGTTTTTGGGGGAGCATTCTGCAGTCCATTATGCAGACCGCATGTTAATTCTGAGGTCGCAGATGCGACCGCATAGTTGACTCGGGGCTCCAATTTTCTAATTTTTAATCCGACTTCCCTATCGATATAACCGGTGTATAAGCTTATTTTGAGCATTCATCTGAGCAATTCTAGAGAGGATAAGAGGTTCCTTAGAGAGGGAAAGTCTCTCATTAAATTATTCTATAAGATTGGGCTAAATCATTGAAGAAAACCAAGGAAAGGCTCCTGAATCTTCATCCCAAGAGGTAAGGCTCCATCACCTCAGCTCATATTTGTATACTTAGCCATATGGGGCCATTAGGGAAGTAATTCATGGGTATGAGAATGAATATCTTGCATGCATGCCACCTTAGAGTATTGGAAAGTAGTAAAATTAAAAAGGAAGCAATTGGGGGTATAACATGATAGAAATTCCTCTCAAAAAGGGGCCTAAGATACAATGCACCTTAAGTGTTTGATGATATGCTCGAGCCAAGCTAGAACTTCAGTTTTGTCTCTAATTATCAATTTTTAATTCGAAATTTCTTGCTCAATAGATTGAAGCTCTATGAGTTCCGGGAAAATTGTAAAAAGAATAAGGAAAGGCTTTGTTGAGGTATGTATGGCTAAAACCCCCTTCTATTAGAAATCGA
>MU729409.1:7434-28204 GCA_026770625.1 Nicotiana glauca
CACAATGCTCCAAAACTAGCCAACGATCATATAAATCCATTAATATATGCTCAATTATACTTTACAACCCAATTTATAACAATTTCTAACCCCAAACGAAAAGTTGACAAAAATGCCCTCGGGCCCACGTGCCCGAAATCCGAAATTTCTCGAAGATAAAGGTTACCCATGACCTTAGGAACTCAAATATATAATTTTCTCTTAATTCCATACTCAAAATCGTGACTAAATTCCAAGAATATGATTTTCTAGGTTTTCCACCAAAATCCCAATTTTTATACTAATTTCCATGCCTAAATCCATGTATAAACCTTGTATTTAACTCAAAGCTAGCATAAATTACTTACCAAATGAGAAGTGACGAAAATGGCGTCCCCAAGATGCTCTCCATCGACTCCAATGGAAGAAAAATGGGGTTGAAATGAGCTCAACCCCGAACTTAAAACATTACACTGCCCCAGCTGCTTCCGTTTCTGCGAAAATATAACCGCTTATACGGTTCCGCTTTAGCGGAAAAACAAGCCGCTTCTACGGCTACCACTGAACCCCCCATTTTTCGCTTCTGCGATCCGCTCTCCGCAGATGCGGTCCTGCTTCTGCGGAACTTTGACCACATCTGCGGTCCTCTCCAACAATCCCTCTTCCACTTCTGCGATGCCCCTTCCGCAGATGCGGTTCCGCTTCTGCGGAATTTAGACCGCATATGCGGTCCTCAAGCTTTGGACCAAAAACCGTATCTGCGGCTCCCCATTCGCTTCTGCGGTCAGCCAACCGCAGAAGTGAAAATACCAGCAACCAGATGCCTTCAACTCTCTTCCAATTTCCATTTCGATCCGTTAACCACCCGGAATCCACCCGAGGCCCCCGGGACCCCAACCAATCATACCAACAAGTCCCAAAACACAATACGGACTTGCTCGAGGCCTCGAATCATAACAAACAACGCTAAAACCATGAATTACACCCTAATTCAAGCTTAATGAACTTTGAAATTTCGAACTTCTATTTCCTATGTTTAGACCTATCAAATCACATCTGATTGACCTCAAATTTCGCACACAAATCATATTTGATACTACGGACCTACTCCAACTTTCGGAATTGGATTCCGACCCCGATATCAAAAAGTCAACCTCCGGTCAAACTTCTCAAAAACCTTCAAATTCTAACTTTAGCCAAATTGCTCCAAAAGGACCTACGAACCTTCGAATTAACTTCCGATCGCGCTCCCAACTCCATAATCACCATACGGAGCTACTCACAGTTTCGGAATCCCAAACGGACATCGATAATGCTGAAATGCACTCCGAGCCAAACTTAAGAAATTTCTTCCAAAATGCCAACTTCCACAATAGGCGCCAAAACGCTCCCTGGTTATCCAAAATCTGAACCGGGCATACGCCCAAGTCCGATATCATCATACGAACCTGGTGGAACCTTCAGATCCCGATTCCGAGGTCGATTACTCAAAATTCTAATTCTAGTTCATTCTTTCAACTTTAAGCTTCTCAAATGAGAGTTTTCATTTAAATTTAACTTCGATCTTCCTGAATTTAAATTTCGACCATGCGAACAAGTCACAATACCTGAAATGAAGTTGCTCATGGCCTCAAATTGCTGAATGACGTGCTAGGGCTTAAAACGACCGGTCGGGTCGTTATACTTTTGGTAATTGATTCTGTCAAAATTTTATTCTTTACTAATTAGCAACCTTAAATTTCGTCTCTTTTATCTTTTATAACGTAATGGCTTAGTAATGCCTTAGCTATAAATATCCTATGTTTTGACTATTAGTATAGCTATTCATATACTTTCATTACTTCTCTATTCTTCGGGGTACAAATCGGGGCAGAGTTTTAGTCTTTATATTTTTCGATACAATGTTTTATTCTTTATGTTCGTTACGTATCGAGTTCGAGTATTGGTTTATCATTATTGCTGTTCGAATTTTCGCGCGCACTAGCTACTGCATACTGCGGAGGGTATTTGGCTTATTGGTTGCTGCTGAGGTTACTGAACTTTTAATCTTCTTATTATATTGTTATTTCGCTCACCAACATGTTAGTTTTCCGAACGACGCGTTACGATTTCTTTACGTGTTAGTTAGTGTTAGAAGAGACTAGTTCTCCTGTTTATCTTGGTTTCCTTTTACTCTATTTGCGCGTTCTATATACTCTTGTCCATGCTGATTGCATGTGACACTCTATTGAAATTATGGCAATATAATGACCAGGTACGTCTCTTAAATCCAGGTGTGTATTGGTCTCTTGACTTTATGTGTGAGTTTTGCATATGAGATTTAGTCTTTGAACATATTTGAGCATATGTCACCCAGATGCCATGGGACTTTAATCACTTATATATTATGCTCTTAAGGATAACAAGTATATTCTTATGAATCTGTATGCATTATGCTCGTCTTTGTTTGGCTCATTGGACTGAAAATGGATTGAACCCTTTAGCATATCACGCCTCTAGAATAAACCAATTGGTAATACTTGAAACGGTATATATATGTTGTCTAGCTGGGATAATTAAGAAACTAATGTGAATGTTAGAAATCATTAGGTAAGAGTTATAATCAGTAGTGTTCAAATCACTTTCTTTTCTCTCTGTTTTAATTAGTTCAAATGCATGTTTGGATTTATTTTGGTACATTTGGTCTGGTTTAATTGAGTGAACATAACAAACACCAGAGATACTGCCTTTAGGAACTAATGCCAAGAGAAGTCGACAACCTGGTAATGTTAAGGGCTGTCTAGTTGCATTTCTCTAACACATCCTTTACATGACTAAACTGCAAATGCTTTGCACCTAATACTAGAAAGCATATCATTAGGAAGTAACGTGTTAAAATCTATTTTTTTCACAGTGATTCGACCTCTATGTGTGCTGCATATGTGTTCTATTTTTCTTTCTTTTTTTTTTGTGTGTGGTTATAGGAGGCCTAATTCGAGTACTGGGCAACAATTGGAGTTACCTGGGATTGAGGGAGGCTGAAGAATGCATGTTTGTAGCCTTGTCATGCCTGAAGCCTTTATATTTAATTTAGTTGTAGCTCTATCTTTGTTGTGACTTTGGAAAGACACTATGGCAAGTCTGCTAGGACGGGTTTACGCGCTAATTGCTATTCGTGTGCCTCTTCATTTGTCTTTATGTTTTAAGAGCATGCTCAAATAATTTATATTTTTATTAAAACAATTAGATACCCTGCTTTAGGATTTAAAATTCAGACCTTAACTGTGTTTAAGTCATGCTGTTTATATGCATTATTTTCGGAGGTATACATGAGCCTTTTACTTGTTTGTATGTTCCCTTTATGTGTAGTCCTACTTATTATGTATGTCGCAAAGTATTTTGTCCTTAAGGGTTCAGCCTAGTACTCACCATGTAGGAATAGTAGTCCTAAACGCCTCCGGGACTGATAGGTGGGGACGGGTAATAGCATGCAATAAGTAATGATATCATTCCGCGCTTTAATGCCTTAACGGGGTGGGAAGGGTAGACATGGAGATGATGATCACACGATAACACTACGCGTACAATTGGATACCGATGTTGTGTAAATGATCCATGTGATATATAAACCTAGGACCCCCTCCCTCTTTATTAGTTTTGATAATTTCCAGATTTTCAAAAGCTGTCCAATTTTCAACTTCCGTTTCTTGTACTTCTTTAAGTTGCTTGCATCAATTATCTGATCCCTTCCCCTTTCCTCTCCTACCTTTTCTATGATTGCAAAACTACTTCCTTCCAAATTTCAGCTCTTTTAAATTCTATTTGTGCTTTTATTTGCAACTGTTATGTGAATGTTTTTCTCGTATTTGCAATGCTTGCTTGTCTACTTGTTTGCATTTAAAGTCACAATTGTAGCATGGCCGGGAACCACACTAGTGGATCTTGAGGGATGCCTAACACCTTCCCCTCGAGATAATTTCTAGTCCTTACCCAAACTTGGGTTTTCATCTCAAATTCTTTTAAAAGTGTCCTAATGCACTATAATCATTAGGTGGCGACTCTCCAAAAATACAAAAAAAAACAATTCCCAAACGGGAATAGAGTTGTCTTCCCAAATGTCGTAAACCCGATTCCGATTCCGCAAGGAAAAGGGGGCGTCGACAGTGATACTACCGAAGCATAGACACATGAAACACTGGGTGCACAACTGATAAGCTCGGCGGCAACGCAAGTCTGTAAGCCACCTCTCCCACTCAATCAAGAATCTCAAAAGGACCAATGAACCTAGGGCTTAGCTTGCCCTTCTTTCCAAATCTCATCACACCCTTTATGGGCGACACCCGGAGAAACACTCGCTCTCCGACCATGAATGCCACATCACGAACCTTGCGGTCGGCATAACTCTCCTGCCTAGACTGAGCTGTACGAAGCCTATCCTGAATGATCTTCACCTTATCCAAGGCTTCCTGAACTAGATCTGTACCCAACAACCGAGCCCCTCCCGGTTCGAACCACTCAACTGGCGACCAACACTGCCTACCATATAATTCCTCATAGGGGCCATCTGAATACTCGACTGGTAGCTGTTGTTGTAGGCAAACTTTACTAATAGCAAGAACTGATCCCAAGAACCTCCAAAATCAATAACACATGCTCGGAACATATCCTCCAAAATCTGAATAGCATGCTCGGACTGTCCGTCCGTCTGAGGATGAAATACGGTTCTTAACTCGACCCGCATACCTAACTCACACTGAACTGCCCTCTTAAAATGCGAGGTAAACTACGTACCCCAGTCAGAAATTATCCGGATATAGATCTCATCCAACTGCTCCGAGGAATAGGAAACTGCCACAGGAATGAAATGCGCTGACTTGGTCAGCCTATCAACAATAACCCATGCTACATCGAACTTCCTCTGAGCCCGTGGAAGTCCAACAACGAAGTCCATAGTGATACGCTCCCACTTCCAATCAGGAATATCAATCTTCTGCAACAAACCACTAGGTCTCTGATGCTCGTACTTTACCTGTTGACAATTCAAACACCAAGACACATATGCAACAATATCCTTCTTCATCCTCCTCCACCAAAAATACTGCCACAAATCCTGATACATCTTGCGGCACCTGGATGAATAGAGTATCGGGAACTATGGGCCTTCTCTAGAATGAACTCTCGAAGTCCATCCATATTAGGCACACAAATATGATCCTGCATCCTCAAAACTCTATCATCTCCCACTGTAACCTGCTTGGCACCATCGTGTCACATCATGTCCCTAAGGACAAGCAAATGAGGATCATCATACTGCCGATCTTGGATATGCTCAAATAATGATGAATGAGCGACTGTGCAAGCTAACACATGACTGGGCTCAGAAACATCCAACCTCACGAATTGATTGGCTAATGCTTGAACATCCAAAGCAAACGGTCTCTCACCGATCGGAATATACGCAAGACTGCCCATACTGGCTGACTTTCTACTCAAAGCATCGGCCACCACATTGGCCTTCTCGAAATGATATAAGATGGTGATATCATAGTCTTTCAACAGATCCAACCACCCCTCTGCCTCAAATTTAGCTCTTTCTGCTTGAACAAATACTGTAGACTCTTGGGATCTGTGAACACCTCACATGACACGCCATACAAATAGTGCCTCAAAATTTTAGCGCGTGAACAATGGCTGCTAACTCCAAATCATGAACCGGATAATTCTTCTCATGAATCTTCAACTGCCATGAAGCATAAGCAATGACCTTTCTATCCTACATTAACACCGCACAAAGTCCAATACGAGATGCATCACAATAAACTATATATGGCCCTGAACCTCTGGGCAAAACCAACACTGGCGCATTAGTCAAAGCTATCTTGAGCTTCTGAAAGCTCGCCTCACACTCATTCGACCACCTAAACTGGGCACCCTTTTGGGTCAACATGGTCATCGGGGCTGCAATAGACGAAAACCCCTGCACAAACCGAAGGTAATAACCCGCCAAACCCAAGAAACTCTAGATCTTTGTAGCTGATGTGGGTCGAGGCCAGTTCTTGACTGCCTCTATCTTCTTCAGATCCACCTGAATACCCTCTACTAATACAACATGGCCCAAGAATGCAACTGAACTCAACCAAAATTTGCACTTCGAAAACTTAGCATACAACTGTTTATCCCTCGGAGTTTGAGAACGACTCGAAGATGTTGCTCGTGCTCCTTCTGGCTGCGGGAATAGATCAAAATATTGTCAATGAAGACAATCACAAAGGAATTTGAATAAGTCCTGAACACTCGGTTCATCAAATCTATGAAAGTTGCTGGGGCATTTATCAATCTGAATGACATCACCAAGAACTCATAATGCTCGTACCGAGTGCGGAAAGCTGTCTTAGGGACATCAGATGCCCTAATCCTCAATTAATCTTAGCCAGATATCAAGTCGATCTTAGCAGACACTTGGGCACCCTGGAGCTGGTCAAACAAATCATCAATCCTCGGCAATGGGTACTAATTCTTGATTGTGACCTTGTTCAATTGCCGGTAATCTATACACATCCTCATCGATCCGTCCTTCTTCTTAACAAACAACATTGGCGCACCCCAAGGCGAGACACTAGGCCTAATAAAGCCCTTATCAAGCAAGTCTTGCAACTTCTCCTTCAATTCTTTTAACTGAGGCGGGGCCTTACGATACGTCGGAATAGAAATGGGCTAAGTAGCCGGATCCAAATCAATGCACAAGTCAATACCCTTGTCGGGTGGCATACCCGGAAGGTCTGAAGGAAATACCTCAGGAAACTCATGAACCACGGGCTCAGAATCCATAGGATTAACCTCGGCACTAGAATCATGAACATATGCCAAATAGGCCAAACATCCCTTATCAGCCGTACGCCAAGCCTTCATATATGAGATAACCCTTCGGGTAGAATGACCAGGAGTCCCTCTCCACTCTAAAAGAGGTAAACCCGACAAGGCTAAGGTCACAGTCTTGGCATGACAGTCCAAGATAGTGTGGTAAGGTGATAACCAGTCCATCCCCAATATGACATCAAAATCAACCATATCGAAAAGTAACAAATCTACTCGAGTCTCAAGACCCCCAATCATAACTATACATGAACGATGGACACGATCTACCACAATAAAATCACCCATCGATGTAGACACATATACAGGAGCACTCAAGGAATCACTAGGCATGACCAGATACGGTGCAAAATAAGATAACACATATGAGTATATAGATCCTGGATCAAATAGAACTCAAGCATCTCTACTATAAACCAGAACAGTACATGTGATAACTATATCGGAGGCCTCAGCCTCAAGCCTGGCTAGAAGAGCATAACATCGAGGCTGGGCCGCATCACTCTGAACTACATCTCTGGGACGGCCTCCTGCTGGTTGGCCTCCAACTCTAGCACTTCTACCTCCACCTCTAGCTGGCTAAGCGGGCAATGAAACACTCGGAGCCTGAACCGTGACACGGGAACCCTGATGCTGAGAGCTTCTCGGTGCTCGAGGGCAAAATCTAGAAATATGCCTCGTATCGCCACAAGCATAACAAGCCCTCAGCTGCTGAGACTGATGACCCTGATGGCTTGAATGACCACCCTGAAAACTCTGGAGCGGTGGTGTATCGATAGGAACTGGTGGTGCACTGTAAGACTGATGATCAGAATACTGCGTATGAGAACCACGGCCACCTGGAGCATCATGAGAAGCCTAAAGTGATGAATGAAATGGTCTGGAAGAATGGCCCCTACCAAAAGAATCTCTGCCTCCAAATGAGGCACCACTGAACCTGCCCGAATGACGAGGCCTCTTGTCAGACCCTGACCACTCCTCTGTGATAAAACCATCTCAACTCTCCTGGCCACATTGGCCGCATCCTGAAAAGAAATCTCACTCCCAATCTCCTTAGCCATCTGCAATCGGCTCGACTGAGTGAGTCCCTTAATGAATATCCTCACCCTCTCTCTATCGGTGGGAAGTATAATAAGAGCATGACGGGCCAAATCAATGAATCTGGTCTCATACTGAGTGACGATCATAGAACCCAGCTGGAGACGCTCAAACTGCCTCCAATAGTCCTCCCTCTGAGTGATAGGAAGAAACTTCTCCAGAAATAGCTGAGACAACTGATCCTAAGTCAAAGTTGGTAACCCAGCTGGTCTAGCCAAACAATAATCTCTCCACCAAGTCTAGACAGATCTAGACAAACAAAAAGAAGCAAAGTCGACCCCATTGGTCTTTACTATCCCCATATTCCGAAGAACCTCATGATAGTAGTCCAAATAATCCTGGGGATCCTCAAAAGATGTACTACCAAGAGGAGTAGTAAAGCGCTTGGTGAAACCTATCCAACCTCCACAAAGCCTCCGAAGACATAGCTGATCCATAACCGGTCTGTGCTCTTGCTCGACTGAAGAAGCGGTACTTGACCTCGCTATTCGCGAAAGGACAAGAGTAGAGGTTTCAATTTAGCAGTGAGAGAACAAAATCGCACGACAAAGAAGAATAGAAGTTAAATTGTTCCTAACTCTATAGCCTCTGGGAGATAAATACAGACGTCTCTGTACCGATCCCTCAAACTTTACCAAGCTTGTCCGTGAATTGTGAGACCTAAGCAACCTAGAGCTCTGATACCAACTTGTCACGATCCGAATTTCTCACCCTCGGGAGTCGTGATGGCGCCTACTTATGAAATCTAGGCAAGCCGAGTATTATAGATTCATTAACCTCTCTGCTTAGCCTTTTTAACAGTTCAATACAACAGGTGATCAACGCGGAAATATTATAAATAATGGAGATGCCGAAGACGAAAACTAATAGCTTAACTATATACTAGTGCAGAATCCAACATACAACTCTACCCAAAATTTGGTGTCACAATGTCACAGACTGTCTACGAATACTACAAACAATGGTTTGAAAGATAAATACAAAGCTGCCTCTGAAATACATAAAAGAAACGTAATGGAAATATAGAAGAAGACCCCAAGGCCTGCGGACGCTTGCAGGACTACTTCTGATCTCCGCCACAGGACTGAAGGCAGCAACCTCACTGTGGTCCAAAAGCTACAGCACCGGGATCTGCACACAATGCATAGTGTAGTATCAGCACAACTGACCCCATGTGCTGGTAAGTGTCTAGCTTAACCTCGGCGAAGTAGTGACGAGGCTAGGATAAGACTATCAAATAAACCTGTGTAATACTGTAGTTATATCATATACAACAAGTAATGTTGACAGAAACTAGCAGTTAAAGATGGGAAGGGGAAACATGTTGCGGGGAATATCATGTACAAACAAAATCATAGTAAAGAAGTGAAAGCAACACGAAAATTCAACTGTAGGCAAGAATAAGGAAATCAAAGACAAGTGCACTGCATCACCTTCGTGCTTTTACTCTCGTCCTCACCATAAGAATCAATATAATCGGCACGGCATCACCCTTCGTGCTTTTACCTCACATAATCATGGCACGGAATTATCCTTCGTGCATTATCACTCATATCATGGCACGACATTATACATAGTGCGGCATGACATCACCCTTCGTGCTTTTACCTTACAATATCGGTACGGCATCACCCTTCATGCATTAACACTCTCAAAATCATGCACGAAATCACCTTTCGTGCTTTACACTCTTCCTCACCCAAGCAACAATCATAAAGCAATTTGGGCAAGGGAATCAATAACTTCACAATAAAATCCCGGCAAGGGAACAATAGTATAACAACAATATCCCGGCAAGGGAAACAATATCATAAGTAATAACATTCCGGCAAGGGAGATAATATCAAAATCAATAACATTCCGGCAAGGGAGACAATATCATAAACCTCTTCTCTTTTCCACAATTACTTCACAACACAATTCTCAACTTGAGACAACGTTGTACAATGTTCAATTACCAATAATACTTCCACAGCCTTGTTCAACAATAGAATTCATCATATAAAACATGAACAATTTGAAACGGAGTCACAACAATCATAGTATAAAACTCACGGGCATGGTTGATACCGGCGTATAGTTACACGTCACCACACCTAGACGACGTACTCAACAATTAACACTTAGCAAATAAGACACAACTCCTAATCCCTCAAGCTAAGGTTAGACCAAACACTAACCTCAATGCCACGAACACAATTCAAGCCTCAACTACTGCTTTACCTCTTGTTTCCACTACCAATTCGCTTGTATCTAGCTACAATTTACTTAATAATATTAATAAATCTAAATGAATCAATTCTAATGCATGAAAATAGGTTTTCAAATGATTTCCCCAAAAAGTCAAAAATTGACCCCGAGTCCACATGGTCAAAATCCGAGGTTCGAACCAAAATCCGATTATCCATTCTCCCACAAACCCTAATATATAATTTATTTTGAAATCAGTCCTCAAATCGAGGTCCAAATCCCCAAAATTTGAAAATCCTTAGTTCTACCCAAAACACTCAATTTTCCCCATGAAAACCTTTGATTTTGGATTGAAATCATGTAAAAAGATTTTATAGATTAAAGAAAATGAGTTAGAAATGACATACAATTGATTTGGAGAAGAACTTGTCTTTGGAAAATCGCCCAAGAGAGTTTAGGTTTTGAGAAAATTGTCCGTCTGAAATTCATTTAACAGGTCTCTGATGTCGCAATTGCAAATTGCGAATCCTTAAGGACCCTGCTACCTTCGCATTTGCGACTCTTGCTTCCGCCGTATTTGCGAAAGAATCGTCGCATTTGCGACTAATGGGCATGCACCGAAGACTTCGCATTTGCGAGAAATGGCTGGCCTGGGATCTTTGCATTTGCGACCCCTGCTTGCATCGCAATTGCGATACCTGATCTCGCATTTGCGAGATGAGAGGCCTGCTACACATCTGCAACACACCAGCAATTTTCCTAAGTCCAATTTCACTCTATGGCCTATCCAAAACTCACGCGAGCCCTCGGGGCTCTAAACCAAGCATGCATACTAACCTAAAAATATCATACGGACTTGCTCGCGTGATCAAATCACCAAAATAACACCTCGAACTACGAGTTTAGCATCAAAATCAAAGAAAACCTCAAGAACTCTTAAGTTTCAAATTTCACAACCGGGGGTCCGATTCACGTCAAATGAAGTTTGTTTCTTACCAAATTTTACAGGTACAACTTAAATACCATATAAGACCTGTACAGGGGTACAGAACCAAAATACGGGACTGACACCATCAAATTCAAATATATTTAAATTTCCACAAACTCTTAAAATTTCAATTAAATAATTTTCTTCAAAAATTCATTTCTCGGGCTTGGGACCTCAGAATTCAATTCCGGGCTGCTCAAGTCCCATATATTTCTACGGGCCATCTTGGACCGCCAAATCACGGGTCCGGGTCCGTTTACCCAAAATATTGGCTGAAGGCAACTTAAATTCAATTTTAACGATAAAATTAGCATTTTTATCAAATTTTCACATAAAAATATCCCGGATATACGCCCGGACTGCGCCGGCAAATCGAGGCTGGATAAAAGAAGGTTTTTAAGACCTCGGATCACAAAATTGACTTGTAAATCAAGTGATGACCTTTTGGGTCATCACATTTTTTTCCGAATTTTTTATTCTTACTTTTTTTATATATATATGTAACAACTGTAACAAAAGTCTATTGAAATTAATTACATACAGATAATCTTATCCTTTATGTGTTCATATATTGTATTTCTCTTCAATAGTCTATCCTATTTTATCTATTTTATTGTCATACGCATGCATTTAATCCATTCACGCCACTCAACTTTTAAAATAATATCCCTACATAAAAATTCACAATGACAACTAATAGATATAAATAAATGGGAAAATATTGAAAAAATTTCACATAAGAACAACTGAAATTCCTACTTTTCAGTTTTATAGCCCGTATTTCAATTTACAACCAACTAGTCCAAAAATAAGATAAGATTTAACATCCAACTCCAATAAATGCTCGAAATTACTATTTAATTTTGAAAAAAGATTGCTCAAGCTTTTAAGTTAACTAGTGTCTCTGAACGTGCGTTGCACGTTTATGTTAAAAAATATTAAAGCTGAAAATTTTATTTGAGCTTCTCAATTGAAATAATATTTTACTCATAAAAGTTAAACTTGTTCTTTCTAAGTGCAACAATTTTAACTTTAACTTCAAATACTGGTTTTTCCAAACTGAAACCATCAAAAATAGATAATTAATCAATAAAATAGTTTTCTTCTTTTTAGTAAAGATATATTTTATTCAATTGTTTAAATATATTCACAAATTTAATGTGTGCATCTTCCGAAATTTGATTTGAAGGATCATATTTCAAAAGGTATACACAACCCTTCAAAACAATACTCATTCTAGGCCTAGATGAAAAGCAAAAGATGGAAGATAGAGTTAGCATGACATGAATAAATTCTGGAGAAAAAGAAAAACAGAATCTTCTGCTGCTATCATTTAGGGAAAAAGAATATAGTGCATTCTAATTTTTCAAGACACTTCTACATAGTTTCTTTGTCCTAATGAGACGAAGACATTTAGTTTGAGTTAAGTTCAATTTTAATTTTTGTTCTTTTAATTCAAGGATAATTTTTGTACTTCATTCTTACTCTAGTTATGATCAAGAGAAGATGATATGTAACCGAGTATCTGCTTATGAAATTATGATCTATGTTGAAAAAAATTATTAGAACACTTTATATAAGAATAATATAAATTTATGATAAATCTAATTTTAAAATATTTATTTGAATTATAGAATTGAACTTAAGTTATTTAAATACAAATACATTCAGGTGTATATAAAAATGAATATGAATATTAATATAAAAATAAATACGCAAATGAAGTATAGATTGTCTAAATTTGTTGCTATTACTCTAATTAATGTTTTGGAAAATAATATGTATACATTTTCTACAAACATATATAACTACATACTACTTTATTGAAAATGTATGAGAAAAACACCCTAGAGTCTTTGCAGCATCTACACATTGTAATTAGATGATTTAAAGCGCATACATATTTTCCTTCAAGAATAAGAAAAAAAGTAAGTGCCTGAACCTTGCAAATAATATAATTTGTTCAGAGAGTTTCTATGAAGATGTCGTCTTCTCAAATTCATTTCTGGATCATATCTTATATGTGAGATCGAGTAACATGAGATAGTTAAACTGTCTAAAAAATGTATTGGATGTGTCTTTTCAAGCCGAATGAACATTGTCTAATGATTTCTACTTATCATTTCGCTTGAGTTCAATTGCAAACCTAAGAATGAATTGCTCAGACACTTCAGGCTTTGTTAGTGGAGGTAGACTTTTGTTCATTGGTTGGTAGATTCACTTAAAAAACATAGCAAAAAGTAGCGACAATTGCAAACCAAATGGAATAGAAAATTGGAAGGATTTTAGTTATATTAGTAGCTAATCTGAAGGGTTACATCCCTTCAAGCAATATTTGATTTATTTATTTTACTAAATAAGATAGTAGGAAGGTTATTATGGTAACTTAACTTTTCAGTTTAGGGCTTCCCACTTTTATAGTAATATATATATACTAGTTTCTCGGCACGTGCATTGCACGTGTATGCCAAGTCATATTATGCATGCGAAGTCACAAAATAATATTAATAATATTAGAATATAACTTTGAGTATATGAGTATACAATAATGGAAAAAGTACAATTTTTTGTGATAGATTAATGTGGATTATCGCATATTAACTTTTTCGCCGAGGTCAAGATGATTGAATATCATGTGAATCTATAAAAATGAATGATCGAAGTTTAATTAGAAAAGAAATAATCCTAATGTATGTTCCTTTCATATGTTGTTAGTCTGTCATGACCAGAACTATTGTTGTTGACAGTGATAATCCTCTTGAAATTTCTATAAAGTTGCTCATGTGAGAAGTGCAAAGCCATGTTTAACCAAGGGGTATAAAAAAGAAATACATTATATTGCCCGTTAAGATTTTTTTATTTTATGCATATTTATTGTACGTTGAATCTCCTTGATTTTTTTTTTGTGTATTTAATTTTTTATACTTTGGTACTCCTTAATTAAAAAATAATTCTATGGTTGCATACCTTGTTCGTGACGGAACTAATTGGCTAGAGAGTTACTTGTTTCTGTTCCTAGCGATCCTTCAAAACTAACACTAAAAAGAGATGATGGACGTAAGAAAACTAATCACCTGGTATGCTTTGCAGAAAATGTATTCAAATCTAGCATTTTATTTTTACAGAAGGGATAATTTATGTGGTGGTCCATCAACACAAAAGAAACAATAAAAAGAAAATAGAAACGACTAAATATGAAGTGCTTAATCCTTCAAGAACATATGAAATCTAGTAAAGTTTATCAACTTGGCTAATTCGAACTAATTACACTGTCATTAGCACGACAATATAGATATTTAATGTAAGATATATATAAAAATTAAGTTTAGACGGAATCCGCACATGAGTTATGGTACTATACAGTAACCATCACTCCTTAGTTTACTCCCCTTCTAAGTTTCTTTGTTATTCTTTTATTAGTATATTTCTTTCATATTTTGATTTCAACAATAGAAGCTCAAGTGTCTAATTAGGAAAATGTGAATGTTGGCACTCTTAGTCCATATATATTTCATGTAAAAATAACAAACGAATACTCATATCTAATGTGTATATAAATTCGAGGTATATTTTTGTAAGAATAAACACAAGAGATACATCTAATCAATACCTTTAACTTTTATATTCAATAATTATCCGGTTCATGAAATGACTATAATGATAAGGAAAATACAATTCCAAGAACAACTAAAACAGAAAGTGCAAACTTTTTCTTTGCACATAGAAATACATATACAGAATCAAGACCGGAGAGAAGAATGAATTTTTGGTCAGGAGAGAAATACTTGAACAAAATACATGAATAATCTTAAATTGGAGTAATATCTACATGGTTATTGAGTATTATTAACTAACTGACATCCAAAAGCAGATAATATATATAATGGTGTGAATGTTGAAGGAAAAATTTCATCTCCACTGGCCATGACAATTTTCAAACGAAAGTTCACTCCGAACTAACGCCAAAATCTAAAAGTTCATTCTGAACAAATGCCATATATTCAAGCAATGGTAAGTATTTCATCTTTGACGGTATTTATATCTATTTCTCATTCGAAGTCCTATTTTTCCTTCTGATTAATCAGATTCTATTTAACCCACAGCAACGATCAAAAGAACCCAACCAATCCGTCCTCCCCATCTACGCCTAACAGCGCCTTCCCCCCTTCCCCTCCTCTTTGGATTTTGAGTTTTTCTTGTTCTCAATCTAAAAGCTAGCCGTCTACCACTAAACACGGCTGCAAGATAAACACACATACACGCAAGGGACAGAGAAACAGATCTGGGAGGGTGAGAATGAGAAAAAAGGAGATGGGGAAGTGAGCGAAAAAACAAAGGGACAAAGACATTTTTGCGGTTGTTCGTTTGAGTGTTGAGGATCGTTCGAGATCGCCGGCGAGTTATTTTTTTTTTCCGGTTCGTGGTACAATTTCCATATTTCTGTTGATCATATATTATCCATGTTTTTACTCGTTTTCTCTAATTCACTTGAACAGTTCTAAGTACCCCTTGTTGTTCCTTTGTGTTCGATTTTTTCTGCCGCTGTGTAAATTATTTGTGGTCCTCTTCGTAGTTAATTTGGTTTGCTGGGTCATTTTGGTACATTGAGTTAGGTAAAAGTAGCACAGCTATAGTGATGAAGAAAATAAGGGAAATAGATGAAAAATTAGAAATTAATAAATTTATTCCAGCACAACTATGGGGTTTGTTTTCACGCCCTTGATGTGTAACAATCCCATTGGTCATTTGCTGACTGGATGGACACGTCTGTGAATGTATATACACGTGCGTAGGGTCAAATGTGTTTATTAGTTAAGGGTTTCACGAGTTTGAGCGTTCAAATAGGAAAGTACAAAGTTTGTGTATCGAGTTTCAAAAGCCTTACAAATTTAAGTGGCCACGCTTAATTTCTACCACCTTATTGTAGAAACGGGATCAGTAGAAAATATATTAATGAGTTAGGCGGTAATAGAAACCTTAAATTATTCTAAAAACTTTGCAATGGTGAAGAAATAGTAATAAAGTATCATATTTTATGAGCATTACATTGAATCAGATAAGGACACATAGAAATTGTACAAAAAACACAGAGAGAAGCATACTCTCATCAATTCATAATCTGCAGAACATGATCTATCATCTTATCAAGAAATTAAGAAGTTAAATCATTTACTTTATCTCATCATAATTAATTAGCAATGTGTAATTTGAACATAAGTTTGTGATGGATGATTTATATTGGCAGAGAAACATAAACAAGATAATAAAGGGCAAAAGTCTAAAATAGTAGCAAAGTAGAAGAAGTGATTCACGGGAAGAAACTTCCCTTCTCTTTTAGAAAATAAAGCACCACCAAAACTTTAAATAAACTAAAATGATCGAATATCCCTATCCAAAAGAAACTGTCACAATTAACTAATACTAACCACGGAGTCATAAGAAGTTTGAACCGATGCTTTCTGCTAAGTAAACAAAAAATTGAACTTAGGAATCTATAGATTCACCAAGGAATAAGCACACAAACTTGGTAAGAAAAGTGAAGAAAGAAGACATTGTTTGGTGAAAGCATGTTAAGATGCTAATCTGAAGAGCGAGGAGAGCAGCGACTCCTCGCTGAGAGGAGCGATGTAAAATGGTGAAGGAGGCAACGGTTGAAAAACTTAGGAACAATAGTTAATGGTCTTTAGGTTAATTAGGCTAATAACAAGGCAATTAAGTAATTTAAATTTTAGTTTAGAGGGTTACTGCTTTTATAGTAATATAGATTTTCAAATCAGCAACTATAACTCAAATATTAGTTCAACAAACTAAATCTATTTGAATGGTGAAAATTAGATGTTTAACAAACTTAAACATGTGGGTTTAGATTCTGAATTTGATTTTATGAGAAATTTGGAGTGGGTGTTATTTAGAATTGTTAAAAATAGTATAAGGATGTTGTATATAAAATTTGAAGTCATTTAATAGAGATTTGAACGTTTTGAATAAGAATTGCAACTGAAAATCGCGGAAGAAGTTCGTCTACAGACGCTTGTATAAAGGTGTATAAAAATATATAATAATGTATAAGATGTGTTTATACACCCATATGCACTATTATACAAGATTATACATTATACAAAAAAATGACCTCGTCTTCTTCCTTCCATCTTTTTTGAAATTTAACTCAAATCTACTCAAAATCACTTCAAATTGAAATTTTGAACTGCTTTTGATATTTTCAATCAATTAGAACAACACTCAATCCAAACAACTAACAAACTCAAAAAATCCTATTTTCGAAAGCAATGCTTTGAATAGCCTTCAATGGTGGGACTTCTATTCTTCAATTTTCTTTCATTGCAACCAAGTAACACAGGGGAAGAAGAAGTAATGGCAGACAGACCCTTGAAACATATGTAGAAGATGTGAGAAGAAAAGAGAGTGAAAGCAATAGTTGTGAGAACACAAATTTAACTCCATAGATTTTGAATTTGCTAACTTTCAAAATATGTAATTAGGTCGGATAAAACTTTAAAATATGAATAATTTTTTGTTATGGTTTTATGTCAAGTGTATTTTCTTGTAATTCCATTCAATTTGAATTTGTATTACTATTTTTTCATTTTGGAATACTACTAAATAGTACAAAGTTATTTATATCACTAGTTATGCTATTTGAGAAGTTGAGGGTAGGGGTGTACAAAGGAACCGACAAATCGTACCAAATCGATAATTCGAGTCAAACCGAGAAACTCCCCCCCCCCTTCCCTCCCCCACCTCCCGATTATGGTTTGGTGTTTGGGAAAAAAATCCGACCATAATTAGTTTGGTTTAGTTTTAACTATAAAAAGTCAAACCGAAACCAAACCAACCCGATATTACATGTATAGAATTTTTAATATATTTAATTCATAAAAATAATCATTGTAGCATAGTTTATAAATATTTCTTAAACTTTTTCATAGTTTTACTTTTAACATATTATTTCAAGCATGGACTTATAATTTTTGAATGCTCCAATAAGTTTTATAGTCCATAAATGTTAGTAACTAAAATAATCTCAAACCAAAATCAATCAATACTAATGCTAACAAAAGACATTGAATTTAATTGTACTAGGAATGACAATATTGTTGGATATCTATTTTTTTCTCATGGTTTAGATAAAATGTATAACTTTTTTTAGTATATAGTTATGTAAATAATAATACTTATTAGTCGTACTTATTTTAACAACTTAATAATTTTAGATTATGCTCATCTTTATTATGGCTTATTAACAATATTTATTTTACGCGATTTTATTATTTTTATTGTTAAATATTGTAGTACAATGCCATGACTCATCTCATATTTCATCTTATTTTTTCAATAATACCTTATTTAGTTCTGTCTTACTAAGATTGAAGAAATATTTGGAGCCCAAATTTCATGTTTTATGCCATGAAGACTTTATGGGAAAAAACAGAAAAAACCCAAAAACCCAAAAAAATCCTAGATTAAAAACCCGATTTCATTTTTTTTTATTTAATAACCCGATACAATGGATTTGTTTTGATAATACAAAAATTCAAACTAATCCGACCTATGTATCCGTAGTTGAGGGAATGCTATGATCACATTTACCTGCATCCAAGAAAATATGCGAATAATCATTTTGCTACACGAATGAATTCAATTGACGTACAAAGTTGCTAACTTGTTTTTGGCATATGGGAAGAAAGTTTTCTTTCACAACGATAAGGAAAGGATATGTATAATATTTTACAACCATAAGAGAAGAACGTGGTACAAGTTCAAATCTTCAAAATTATGTTTAGTTCTCCAAATTTTGTTGGACTTTAAATCATTGACTTTAAGCATTGGATTTTAAAGTATAAGAGTATAAATTAGAAATGGTGGGAAATGAAATTGAGGGAAATGAAAATTTGAATGAAGTGAGCTTTTGACTTGCATTTTGTCCCTCATTGGTGAGGGACAATTACATTTGTGTGCTTATATATAGAATCACTTCTTAAAGCTCTTAAAAAGAGTTAAAGAGAATGAACCTTCACGCAGTCATCGTCACTCGCTCGGCTCAGCTTCGGCTTTGGCTTTGGATTTGGATTTGTCAAATGATCGATCGATAAGATTATTTTTTGGATAAAATTTATTTATTTAATTATTTAATAATTAATTAAATGCCAGATCACTGCTGAATATTCAGAAGTATAGTCTAGCCGTGGTCCTGGCATAACCGCAGTAGGACCGCACCAGAACCCTACTGCAGATTCAGAGGACCACTTGGCCGCGGTCCTGGCGTAACCGCGGTAGGACCGCGGCAGGCCGCGTAAACTTATGAAAAGACACCTTTTTCCAGAACAAACATCACACCTCTTCCAATAATTGCCTATAAATTTTGAGACATGGCTTCGTTTTTAACACACCAAAAATATTACAGAACTTCCTTCTTTCTGAAAATACTGCATTATAATTTGCAGTCTCTCTCTCTCAAATTCGTAAGTGTGATTTTGCTCCGTTCTTTAAGTTCGTTGGTATCTTGCAGTTTGTATTGCCACTATTGTAGGAAGGTTTATTCCGTTTTATCCTGAGAGGATTTAATCCATTACCCTGGAAAGGTGTGAGGGGGTTAAAATTCCTTAAGGACGCACAAGCAAATTGTGGACTCGGAATATTTCTTAATCTTTACTGGTTTTCCAGTTTCTTTTATTCTTCTAACAGTTTTCTGATTTTGTGTTTTAACACAGTAGCGTTCACAAGCTTATGGAATTTATAATAATGTTTCTGTGTTGAAATATATATTATAAATTGTTATCTATATTTTGTATACTGGTTTGGAGACTAAAGCTTTCGTGCTTTCTACTCCAATAATTGTTCTGTCCGGTTTAAAGTATATCAAAACTTTACCGGAATAGTAAACGTACGAGTTTGAAGTATATAAAAACTTCATCATTGTTGCGTGTTGTATGTTTGGTTTGGTATTCAGTTTGAAGATATCAAAACTTCACTGATTTAACAAATTTCTGTTTTGTCTCCAACTCTACAGAAAAAATGACGAATGAAAATCAAATTAATGTTGCAGGAACGGGTGCTACTATTACGAGTGTTGCTGCCTCGTCAAGTCGTTCAACTCCTGCTCATGCTATGGCACCAACAGAAAAATTCGGAAAGCTTTCTGATATCGACTTCAAATGCTGGCAAATGAAGATGCTCTTCTATCTTACTACATTGAGTTTGCAGCGATTCATCAAGGAGGATCCTCCGATCCTGGCTGAAAACACTCCAGATGACGAATGACTTGTTGTAACTGAAGCATGAAAAAATTCTGATTTCTTGTGCAAAAACTACATTTTGAGTTGTTTGGAAGATAGCCTGTACAATGTCTATAGTGTCATGGAAACTTCAAAAGCGTTATGGAATGCGCTTGAGAAAAAGTACAAGATGGGGGATGCCGGACTTAAGAAGTTCGTGGCTGCAAGGTTTTTCGATTTCAAGATGATTGACACTAGGTCGTTTATAACTCAAGTCCAAGAATTACAAGTTATTTTGCATGACCTCCTTGTTGAAGGTATGGTCATAAATGAGGCCTTTCAAGTCGCCGCTTTTATTGAGAAATTACCTCTGTTGTGGAAAGATTTTAAGAACTATCTAAAATACAAGCGGAAGGAGATGACACTTGAA
>MU729411.1:3308-16215 GCA_026770625.1 Nicotiana glauca
CTTTGTAGAATTGTTGGAGAAATGGGGCAACATCCATCCCTTACAAGGTAGGGTTAGCCCCCTTTATATAGGAAGTAAACTCGGTTATAAATACATATCTATCTTAGTTACGAAATAAGGAGATGGGATGGCTTGATGCGATGCCTCAACGTAGGCTCCGGATAGGCCGACCATGTCAGACTCAACTTCGTGTCTTGGGGGCTTCCCATTTTTGTCCTGGCCTCGGCCTCCATCTGGCTCCAAATCGGATCCTAACAAGACCCGGGGAAGAGGACTAAGTTGTGGCTTTGTGTCCCCGGGGTCTCGAGGCATTTACCTGAGATGTCTTGATAGCGAGAAATCAGTCCCTCTGATTTCACCGCGCACAAAACTCTTTTATTATATATACCTATTAGTCGTCTATTTTTGTATATTTAATTCATTTTTTCGCAAATTATTAGGCTTACCTAGTCGTAGAGACTAGGTGCCATCACAACCGTTCATGGAGGGAGAACTTGGATCGTGACAAGGCGCCTGGCCCAAATCAGGAATCAGACCACATATCCTTCTCTTTTCCTTTTCTTTAATTTAATATAATCATTTTAATTAGCATTCCCTAATTCAAATAGTTTGCAACATTAACCTACTTACCTATTTTCCTAATTGATCAATTGTTCAACTAATTAACTCATTAATTAAAACTAAGATGCTAACAAAGCAAAACAGACTAATGTATATTTTCATTTTAATAATGCAAACTAATGTTAATAATGCAAATAAAAATCTAATAATGCAAAAAGAAAAAGAGAAAATCTTTTGGTCATTTTTGTGATTTGGAAATGTTACTAAAGCATGATAAAAGTGCAAATAAATGCCAAACAAAATAAACAATAAACAATAAGAAATGGCTAAAATTCAAAAATGACTAGAAAATTATTTTTATGGAATTTGTAGATACTTTTTGTAAGGCAAAAATTATTTGCTCACAGCTTCCCTTATTTGCTCAGAAATATGAAGAGTTCTCGGCAAAGAAAAGGTGAGCAATTACGAGTAATTTTGCCCGCTTGACACTCCATGAGAAGCATTTTGAAAAAGTTTGACCGAACCTTGCTTTCGAGGTTGCCTACATATCCTTGGTTATAAAGGAATCAAGTCAGTGTAGTTTTGGAAGTTTTTGGTAGTTAGGACCACCAGGAAGCTGTGATTTCGTTGTTGTTGCTGCTGTTGCTGCTTGCTGAATTCCTTATTACACTAAAATCAAAATGAAAAGAAACTAACAAGCCTATCAGCTATGAGTTACAAGATTCATGTCTATAAGTTTTTTGAATCTTGATCTTGAGTCTTGGCTGGTTCTTAACGCTAACTCTGATCTGAACTTTGATGCTTGCTAGTTGCAGGTGCTAGTTCATTGTTCTTTAGCTTCTTCTGACAAAGTAAAAATCTAAAAATGCAAAAAGCAAAAGAGAAATTATTTTGATTATTTTTGTGATTTGGAAATGTTACTCAAGCATGCTAAAAGTGCAAATAATGCCAAACAAAATAAATAATAAAAATAAGAAATTCCTAAAATAAAAAAATGACTAGAAAAAGGTTTTTATAAAATTTGTAGGAGTATCTTTTGTAAGGCAAAAATTAGGTGCCCTGACACTCTTTAAATTTCACGTCAGAAAATAGAAACAAAGTTCATCGCATCACTTTGTCTGCCCATATTGTAAAGAAAATACAACTAAAAGGAATTTAAATTAAAAAGAGAACGATACCGTTTGATTAGGTAATTTTCTAGAACTGAAAAGATATCCAACAGTAATAGTTGATTTTTTTATATTTTTAACTAGTATATGTATGCGCGCGATGCGTGGATTACCTTAAAGGAAAAATGAGTGAAGAGCGATAATAAAAAAAGATGTATATTACAGATAAAATTTAGCGGTCGCAATCAAAAGAATAAAAAAAAAATCTTTCACTTGTATCTAAACAATTGTTGGTAGGCTTACATTACATGGCATTTGTTTGTATTCATCAGTCAAATTGCTGCTTGAATGGATAAAGCCCCCATGATTGCCTCTAATTTTTTATTTTTTTTTATTTCTCTGTTTGATGTTTGCATAGCAAAGTTGTTTGATTATGGTGGTTTTCACAAGTATCCCTGACTTGGAAGTGGCTGAATTAATTCAAAAATTACTATGTCTGTGGAGATTTGATTGATTGTAGTGATGTGGTTGGTGTTGCATCTACTTTTCTCAACTGCTTTCATTTGACTGCCGCCTCATATGCTAAACCCACTTGTGGGATTATACTGGGTTGTTGTTGTTTGTTTGTAAAGGCTTTTAGGAAATACAATGAAGGATGCATGTTGGAAATGTTGGACCCTCAAATGAAGGAATCTGTGAGCGTGGAGATACTAGTGAAAATGTTTGGTTTGGCTATCCAGTGTGCAGCACCTACACGAAAAGATCGGCCGGATATGAATATTGTTAGGGAGCAGCTTTGGGCAATTAGTATGGATTATTTGAGGAATGGAAGAAGATAGTAATAAATACAAATATATTGTTGTGACTATACCAAGTTTATTCCCTAGAAAGGATAGAGATTTGAAGATACTGAATCTTCCACTTGTTGTTTGTATATGTGAGCAGTTAAGGTATATATAATCAAGTAAAGAGCGTAAAGTAATAAGTCTTTTCATGTTTATCCTATTTTAACCCATTGGATATGTCGTTAAAGTTGCATTATTTGAAGGAATAAGTTACTATTATTTCTTTATGCTCTTTATCTTATACTCATAAGAAAAAATCAAGAGTAAAATGACAGGTAATCTTGCAAACAAATAACAAAGTTTTATTAATTAAACAAATTACACGTAGTTGTACAGACGATTCTCCCACTCAGCTTCAAATTTAAGAACATAAACCCAAAAAGGTTCACTTGGCAAAACCTTATGATAAACTTCAGTTAAAATACGACCTAAAGGTTGTCCAAGTGAATCTACTAAAATTGCTAAGGCTTTCCAATCGGATTGTTTAATTTCTTCAATATCATCAATTAGTACATCTCGTGTAAGGTGATAATTTGCAATAGGTTCATCTAGTGAAGCCCTAAGCTCTCTAAATTTCCTTTCTCTTTCCCTTCGTTCAGCCATTCGATCCCTTAACTTATTTTGTATCGCCCTCGGGACATTCATGATGACTTCAAGCTTTGAGTCAGAATCATTATAGGAATAAGTGTTGCGAAGGCTTACCCTTCTACGTTCTCCCCTTCGTTGACTTTGACAAATCGCAGTTGGAGTAATTGTCACGACCCGGATTTCCCACCATCGGGAGTCATGATGGCGCCTACTGTCGGAGCTAGGGAAGCCAAGCATTTAAACATCTTCGGACAACAACACGACAATAATGAAATAAAAAGTTTTAATTAAATGCGAAAGTCTTTTAAAACATAAGCTAACTAAGACTGGAGTCACTATCTCACGAACCTCTAAAGAGTGCTACAAACAAGTCCGAATAAAAAGAATACATAATGTCTGCATCGGTACAATGAAAACAAACAGAAATATAGAAAGGGACTTCGGCCTGCGAATGCCAGCTAGGCTACCTCAAATGTCCTTGGACTGGAAGCTCGCTCCCAAAATGCTACTGCTACTCAACCGCTGCCCCAACACCAACAAAATGCATAGAGTATAATATCAGCACAACCGACCCCATGTGTTGGTAAGTGCCTGGCCTACCCTCGGCGAAGTAGTGACGAGGCTAGACAGGACTACCAAATCAACATGTACAGTTATATATATATATATATATATATATATATATATATATATATATATATATATATATATGTGTGTGTGTGTGTGTGTGTGTGCAATAATAGGAAAGAATACCAATACTAAATAGTTAAAAGGGAGAGGAGCATACTATGAGGCTGTAGTAGTTTAGAATACAATGTAAATAAATAACGAATGAAATGGTACAACTACAAAAAATCAACGAGAGTAATAAACCAAACATGGCACGGAATGTCCTTTCGTGCATTAATAATCAAAACGTAGCACGAAATGATCCTTCGTGCAAATATAATCAAAACATGGCACGAAATGTCCCTTTGTGCATTAATAATCAAAATGTGGCACAGAATGATCCTTCTTGCAAATATAACCAAAACATGGCACGGAATGTTCCTTCGTGCAATAGCAATCAACATGGCACGGAATTTTCCTTCGTGCATAATATAAATGAAACATGGCACGGAATGTCCCTTCGTGCATAATATAATCAAAACATGGCACGGAATGTTCCTTCGTGCATAATATAATCAAAACATGGCACGGAATGTTCCTTCGTGCATAATATAATCAAAACATGGCACGGAATGTTTCTTCATGCAAATATAATTAAAACATGGCACGGAATGTTCCTTCGTGCAATAGTAATCAAAACAATCGTGCACGGCATCATCCATCGTGCTTTATCACTCAACCTCACCCAACAGCAATCACAAACAATGGGGGTGAGGGGATAGACAAAAGTAATAGATATCCCGGCAAGGGAAAACACAAGTAAACAATCAAATCCTGGCAAGGGAACAATAACAACAACCTTCACATCCCGGCGAGGGAGATAATCAATATACGTAAACAGCCCAGCAAGGGAATGATCACATCTCTTTCTCTTTCTTTCATTTCTTACTCAATAGTTACTTTATCATTCGAGCCAACGCTCCGAAGAGTTTACAAAATCATAAATTCCTTCTCATACTCTTCACATTATATAGAGTTCACCAATTTAACAAGGAAGAGTCACAACAAAACCAGAATAAGTACAATAAGAACCCACGGTCATGCTAGACATCGGTGTATAGATACTCGTCACCATGCCTATACACCGTACTCAACATTTAGCAATTAGCAAATAATATTCTAATCTTATTCCCTCAAGCCAAAGTTAGATCAAACACTTACCTCGGTCTAAAGAATAGCAATCAACTCTCCAATACCGCCTTTCCTCTAATCCGAAACGGTGGTATCTAGGCATAATTGATTCAATAATATCAATTAAGGCTCAACAACATAATCTCATAGCCTAGAAAAGAGTTTTCTAGCATTCTTCCAAAAATACCAAAATTCGACACTGGGCCCACATGGTCCAAATACGAAGCTCGGACCAAAACCTAGTCACCCATAACCCCATGAGTTCAAATATATAATTTGTTTTAAGATTCGATCCCAAATTGAGGTTGAACCACCCAAAATTCCCAAAACCCTAACTCTACCCAAAACCGTAAATTTCTACTTTGAATTCATGATTTAGGGCTAGGAAATTAGTGGCTAGATGAAGAAATTAAGAGATAATGAAGTTAAGAACACTTACCTAAGAAGCCATGGAGGAAAAGGCTCTTCAAAATCGTCTATGGGGTGTCAGGGAGAAGAGTTCGTGTGCAAAAATGAGAACAATCCCGTGCTGCTACTGTTCTGGAATTAAAAATAATCACTGAAGGAATTTACCCTTAGCGATCGCGACATCGAGGTTGCGTTCGCGATGAAGAAGAACTGAGGGCATCGCATTCGGGATTAAGGGCACGCAAACGCGAAGAAGGAAAGCTGGGGGTCCTAGGAAAAATGGCCTACGCGAACGCATTGGCATGTATGCGAACGCGATGGGAAGGGGCTAGGAACTGCGCGAATGCAGTCTTGCCCTCGCGAACGCAAAGAAGGAAAGAGAGCTGGGCCCTCAGGGGTTCATATCTCTACGAGAACGCGGACTACTGACGCGGACGCGATGAAGGAACAAAATGAAGCATCGCGAACGTGGGAGAAGGAGTGGGAACGCGAAGAAGGATTTCACTGGGCAAAAATTGCAGAAAAATCTGCTACCATTCTAAGTTCAAAACACCCCGAACCACCTCCAAAACTCATCTAAGCCATCGGGGCTCCAAACTAAACACACACACTAACTCAACAACATCCTACAAACTTACTCGAGCGATCAAATCGCCAAAACAACATCAAAATCAATGAATCAAGCCTCAAAATCATCATTTTTATTTCAAACTTCTTAAACTTCTAACTTTAGATATTTAGGTTCGAAACACGTCAAACGACGTCCGCTTTCGACCAAATTTCACAGAAAGTGCTTAATGCATATTTAAGACTTGTACTGAGCGTCAGAACCAAAATACGAGCCCGATACCATAGTCTTTTAATCAATTTTCACTTCTATTTTCCTTAATAATTTCAGAAAAACAATTTAATAGAAAAGTTCTTTTACTCGGGTTCTAGATCTCGGATTTCGACTCCGGGCACATGCCCGAGTCTCATATTTTTCTACGGACCCTCCAGGACCGTCAAATTATGGATCCGGGTCTGTTTACCAAAAATGTTGACCGAAGTCAACTTTAACCATATTAATATCAAAATTCTTCAAAGTTTTCACAGATTTCATATATTTCAACATAAATGCTTTCTAGCTACGTGCCCGGATTGCGCATGCAAATCGAGGTAAGTAAAAGTGAGATTTTCAAGGCCTCGAAAGCACAAAAAAAGGGAGAAATCTGGTGATGACCCCTTTGGGTCGTCACATTCTCCACCTCTAAAACAACCGTTCGTCCTTGAACGGACAAAAGAAAGAAGTACCTGAGTCAGGAAATAGATGAGGATGACGGCTCCGCATACCGGACTCGGACTCCCAGGTCGATGCCTGAGGAGGCTAACCTGTCCACTGGACACGCACTGAAGGAAAGCTCTTCGACCTCAACTGTCGAACCTGCCGGTCTAGAATAGCTACCGGCTCCTCCTCGTAGGACAAATCCTTGTCCAACTGGATAGTGCTGAAATCTAACGCGTAGGTAGGATCGCCGTGATACCTCTGAAGCATAGACACATGAAACACTGGATGTACGGCTGACAAGCTAGGTGGCAAGGCAAGTTTGTAAGCCACCTCTCCCACACGATCAAGAATCTCAAATGGGCCAATGAACCTAGGGCTAAGCTTGCCCTTCTTCCCGAATCTCATCACGACCTTCATAGGCGATACACGGAGCAATACTCGCTCCTCAACCATGAAAGCTACATCTCGAACCTTGCGATCCGCATAACTTTTTTGCCGCAACTGAGTTGAACGAAGTCTGTCCTGAATGATCTTGACCTTATCCAAGGCCTCCTGGACTAAATCTATGCCCAATAACCGAGCTTCTCCGGTTCAAACCATCCAACTGGAGACCGACATCGCCTACCATACAACGCCTCATATAGAGCCATCTGAATGCTAGACTGGTAGTTGTTTCTGTAGGCGAACTCTGCTAAAGGCATAAACTGGTCCCATGAGCCTCCAAAATCAAAGACACGGGCTAGGAGCATATCCTCCAATATCTGAATAGTCCTCTCAAACTGGTCGTCCCTTTGAAGATGGAATGCGGTGCTCAACTGAACTTGAGTGCCTAACTCCTGCTGAACTGCTCTCGAGAAGCGCGAGGTGAACGGCATACCTCGGTCCGAAATGATAGATGTCGGCATCCCATGAAGGCGAACAATCTCCCGGATGTAGATCTCAGCTAACCTCTCTAATGAATAAATGGTTGCAACAGGAATGAAATGTGCTGACTTGGTCAGCCTCAACAATGACCCAAATAGCATCAAACTTATTCCAAGTCATCGGAAGTCCGATAACGAAATCCATGGTAATCCTCTCCCTCTTCCACTCGGGAAGATCAATCCTTTGAAACAAACCACCAGGCCTCTGATGCTCATACTTGAGCTGCTGACAATTTAAACACCAAGCCACATGTGCAACAATATCTTTCCTCATCCTACGCCACCAATAATGATGCCGCAAGTCCTTGTACATCTTCGCGGCGCTCAGGTGAATAGAATACCGTGAATTATGGGCCTCCGCTAAGATCAACTCTTGAATCCCATCAACATCGGGCACACAAACTCGCCCCTGCAATCTCAAAACACCATCATCATCTAAAGTCACCTTCGTGGCGCCTCCACGCTGCACTGTGTCTCTCAGGACACACAAATGGGGACCATCAAGCTGCCGATCACGGATATGCTCCAATAATGAAGAACATGCGACCGTGCAAGCTAACACTCTGCTAGGCTCAGAAACGTCCAACCTCACATGCCGATTGGCCAAAGCCTGAATATCCAAAGCAAGCGGTCTCTGGCTGACCGGAACATAAGCAAGACTACCCATGCTGGCGGACCTCCTACTCAATGCATCGGCCACCACATTGGCTCTTCCCGGGTTGTACGAAATAGTAACATCATAGTCTTTCAACAACTCCAACCACCTCCCCTACCTCAAATTCAACCCATTTTGCTCGAACAAGCACTGAAGGCTCTTGTGATCCGTGTACACCTCACACATCACACCATATAGATAATTCCTCCAAATATTCAAAGCATGAACAATGGTTGCCAACTCTAAATCATGGACCGAATAATTCTTCTCGTGGATCTTCAATTGCCTAGAAGCATAAGCTATGACTCTATCGTCCTACATCAATACTGCACCAAGCCCAATATGGGAAGCATCACAATAAACTGTATAAGGCCCTGAACCTGTGGGCAAAACCAATATCGGTGCCGTAGTCAGAGCTGTCTTGAGCTTCTGAAAGCTCTCCTCACACTCGTCTGACCACCTGAACTGGGCACCCTTCTGGGTCAATCTGGTCATCGGGGCTGCTATAGATGAAAACCCCTCCACGAACCGACAGTAATAACCTGCTAACCCCAAGAAACTCCGAATCTCAGTCACTGAAGTTGGTCGAGGCCAATTCTTGACTGCCTCAATCTTCTTTGGGTCCACCTGAATACCCTCTACTGATACAACATGACCCAGAAATGCAATTGAACTCAATCAGAACTCGCACTTCGAGAACTTAGCATACAACTGACTATCCTTTAGAGTCTGAAGAACGACTCTGAGGTGCTGCTCGTGCTCCACCAGGCTGCAGGAGTACACCAGAATATCATTAATAAAGACTATCATGAACAAGTCTAGATAAGGCCTGAATACTCGGTTCATCAACTCCTTATATGTTGCTGGGGCATTAGTCAAATCGAATGACATGACCAAAAACTCACAATGCCTATACCGAGTGCAAAATGCCGTCTTGGGGACATCAGATGCCCAAATCCTCAGTTGATGGTAGCCAGATCTCAAGTCTATCTTTGAAATCACCTTCGCGCCCTGAAGCTGGTCAAACAAATCATCAATCCTTGGTAGTGGATGCTTTTTCTTTATCGTCACCTTGTTCAATTGCCAGTAATCAATGCACATCCTCATCGACCCATCTTTTTTTCTTCATAAATAACACCGGCGCACCCCAAGGAGAAACACTAGGCCTGATAATACCCTTCTCTAGCAAATCTTGCAACTTGTCCTTTAACTTCTTTAACTCTGGCAGGGCGATGCGATACAGTGGAATAGAAATAGACTGCGTGCCTGGGGTCCCTTTCCACTCCAATCGGGGCAAGTCTGGCAAAGCCAAGGTTACGGTATTGGCATGACAATCCAAGATAGCGTGATACGGGGACAACCAATCCATCCCTAATATAACATCGAAGTCCACCATGTCTAAAAGCAATACATCAACCGGGTCTCAAGACCCTCAAACACAATCACACAGGAACGATGCACCCTGTCGACTACTATGGAGTCACCCACCGGTATAGATACATAAATAGGAATACCCAAAGCATCACTAGGCATAGCCAGGTAGGGTGCAAAATAGGACGACGCATACAAATACGTAGACCAAGGGTAAAATAACACTGAAGTATCTCTAATACAAATCAGAATGGTACCTGTAATGTCTGCACCTGAAGACTCAGCCTCTAGCCTACCTCTAGCGACCTAAACTCTACCTCTAAGACTTCTACCGCCTCCTCTAACACCTCTGCCACCGCCTCTAGCTGGCTGGGCAGGTTGTGGAACCACCGGTGACTGAATCATAGCACGAGAACTCTGATGCTGGAATCTTCCACAAACTCGAGGGCAATATCTGACAATGTACCTCGGATCACCACAAGCATGGCAAGACCTCGTCCGCTGTGGCTGAGCACCCCTCAACCTCGGGCAAACCCTTCTGTTGTGACCATACTCACCAAACTCATAACACCTACACAAACGCTGCAGCTGAGGGAACTGAGGCTGACCATGTCTACCTGAATAACCACCTGAAGTACCATGAGTGACGTGGAGAGCTGTCACGGCACAAATTCCATACCCGGTCGTGATGGCGCCTCTCGTGAAGACAAGGCCAGCCAAGAACCCCAAATCCTCTTTTTTAAACAACTGTTAAACATAATGAATAGAAAATACAGCTTATTGACATTTAACTATTAATTCCATCCCAATACAACCTGACCGGGGTGTCACAAGTCACGAGCATCTAATGAGTAGGGACACAACTACTAGACCAACAAAGTATATGTATACAAGATGAAACTGAAATTCAAAGGTGGAATGCGGCGCCGCGAAAGCTGGCAGTCACCTTGCTTAACATCACAATATGGCCTTCAGTCCTGCTAATAACTCGTTACCGGGTGAACAAAACCTGCAACTACACGCAAGGTGCAGGGAGTAAAGTGAGTACTTCCAACTCAGTGGTAATAAGAGAGAATAATAACTGAGCGATAAGAAAACACGTATGAGCACTCCAAAATGCTATAACAGATAGCACAACGCTCTTAGAAAAATAGTACAACCGTAACACCGAGAAAATCCCTTAGAAAATCTCAAGCTTAGTAATATCTCTTTTGAAAACATTCCTTTTCAACAGTTGCGAAAAAATAGTTTCAACAAGCAGGAAATAATCAGAAATCTTCCCCTCGGGCTCAGTATCAATCGCTCAGAACAGTATCAGCCCCTCGGGCTCAACTCAAATCCATACCAAGTACAACATCAGCCTCTCGGGCTCAGCATTCCTTAACGTGTAACACCAGGGTATCTGGTCAACAAGGCAAGTAATAACATGTGTGCCAATGATATGTGAGTGCTAAAAATCATGCCACGTAGTACAATCAGGAATGAATGCATGAATACAATACAATGCACATGACCGCTACGGCGCGTAGCCCGATCCATGGGCACCCTGCGCTCACTGGGGGTGTGTACAGACTCCGGAGAGGCTCTTACAGCCCAAGCACTATTATACTGCGGCGTGCAGTCCGATCCACATAACATATCACTGCGGCGTGAAGTCCGATCCATATAATATACTACTGCGGCGTGCAGTCCGATCCATACAATATAATACTGCGGCGTGCAGTCCGATCCATGCATGTATATGCATATGCACACATAACACTCGACGCTTGAAAACCTCCTCACATTGCACTCGAGGCCTGAAAGCCTCCTTACATCACTCTTTATGCCCTCACATATGGCCCTCGGCCTCAATTAGTCCAAAATAGTCAAAAGCTTCTCGGGCATAAGTAAAACAATGATACTCAACTCAAACAATAGTTCAAATATCAATTAAAACTCCAAGTTTGAGAAAAATATAGCTGAGTTCATGAAACAGTGTAAATCACATGGACTAAGTTCAAATAATATTTCAAATAGTGAGGAAAACAGTGATGATTGTTCATAAAGAGTTCCAATAATCGGCAATAAGCCCCATGTATGGCAATGAGCCCAATTCATAATCATAACAACAAATCATTTGCAAATACACGGTAAAAACCAACAACCGGGACGTACCAAGTCACGATCCCCAACGGTGCTCTACCCCACGCTCAGGTCTAGCTTGCAAGTCACCACAATAGAGCACTAAGATGTGCAAATCCGGGGTTTCAAATGCTTAGGATATCATTCCCAAGTATTACTCACCTCGAACCGGTGGAATTCCTCGCTCGCGATGCCTTTGCCCCTCAAATTGGCCTCCATCGCGACAAATCTAACCTAAACCAGAGCAAATATATTATAATATGCAAATGGTACATTACCGAATCGAAAACAATCGAAAAATTTCAAAATTCACATTTCCGGACTCCTCGTCTTGCCACGAGTCCGTACATACCAAGAACTCCCAATTCGGACCACAAATGGCCCTTCAAATCCTAAATTTAAAGTTTTTGCTCCAAGCCCTAATTTCTTGAAATTTTGCTATAAACTCATGAATTCCATGGAGGATTCTTGAATAAAAACATGTATTTAACTCATAAAACTTACCTCCAATCAATTTAAAGTTGAAATCCTCTTACTCTCTTGTCCAATAGCTCCAAAATGTGCTCGACAATGGAGGAAAATGATTTTTGCTCGCGAATGTTATGTTATAAAACCCTTCTATCCGCCCAGACATTTCCTCTATGTGATCATATCAACTCCCCTGCGATCGCATTGAACAAACTTTCCACGCCTCCAAAATGGCCTATGCGATCGCAACCCCTACTACGCGATCGCATTGCTTCAGAAACCAACACTACGCAATCGCATAACAATCACCGCGATCGCACTGCACAAATGCCCCCCCCCCCTCAGAAACCTAGGTCCATTATAACTACGCGATCGCATAAGACCTCTTGCGATCGCAGAGAACAACTTTCACCACCTATGAGATCGCATGCCCTTGACTGCGATCGCACTGAACAATCAGCACAGCCTCCCCAAACCTTCTATGCGATCGCAACATCACTCCTGCGATCGCATTGAACAACGTCTGCAACATTTATGACAGCAAAAACTGATCTCCTTTCAAGCCAAAAACGTTCCGTTTGAACCTCCGAAATCACCCCGAGGCCCCCGGGACCCCAGCCAAAAATACCAACCTACTCCAAAGCATCATACAAACTTGTTCCACTCATAAATACACGACCTTTAACACAAAATCATCAAATCACGACGGATTCAAGACTAAGTTTCAACTATAATTTCCGAAACTAACATTCGATCAAAAACCCGACCAAACGACGTCCGAATGACCT
>MU729412.1:0-38002 GCA_026770625.1 Nicotiana glauca
TCCCTTCGGGATTAGGCGGGACACTCACTGAGTACACGTTGATTACGTACTCATACTACACTTCTGTGTATTTTTATTGCACAAGTATATATACAGCTCTAGCAGCCTACTGGGCGCAGTAGCACGGACGATTCGGGACTAGGTGAGTTGCAGTATTCCAGGTGGCCCGCAGCTTTTAAAGTCCCTTCTAGTAACTGTATTTCTTTCCTGTCCATTGTATTCCGGACGGATGTTATGTTGTATTTTATTTCTCTTATCAGTAGTCGCTCATGTACTTGTGAAACCGGATTCTGGGATGGTTTTCAAAAGGTTTAATTTAATTGTTATTGATAATTTGAATTGAAGCAAAACCCTTTTATTTGTGAAAATGGAAGGAAATTTCTTGGAATTTGATGTTTTTTTTAAAAAGAATTTTTAAATCGGTAATCTAATGGGCTGGCCTGACCGCGGTGTCCGGCGCCACCATGACCCTTAGTGGATTTTGGGTCGTGACACCAAGCTTTATGAACTTTGAATTTTCCAACTTCCACTTCCAATGTTTAAACCTATCAAATCATGTCCTATTGACCTCAAATTTTGCACACAAGCCATATTTGACATTACGAACCTACTCCAACTTCCAGAATCAAATTCCGACTTCGATATCAAAAAGTCCACTTTCGGTCAAACTTCTCAAAACCTTCAATTTTCTATCTTTAGCCAAATGGCTTCAAAATGGTCTACGGACCTCCGAATTCACTTCCGATCGCGCTCTCAACTCCAGAATCACCATACGGATCTACTCCCGGTCTCGAAATTCCCAACGGACATTGATAACACTGAAACACACTTCAAACCAAACTTATGAAATTTCTTCCAAAATGCTAACTTCCACAATAGGCGCCAAAACGCTCCCGGGTTATCCAAAACCCAATCCGAGCATACGCCCGAGTCTGAAATCATCATACGAACCTGCAGGAACCTTCAGATCCCAATTCCGAGGTCGTTTACTCAAATTTCCAATCCTAGTTCATTCTTTCAACTTTAAGCTTCCGAAATAAGAATTCTCTTCCCAAATCAACTCTGGACTTCCTGAAATTCAATTCCGACCACGCATACAAGTCACAATACCTGAAATGAAGCTGCTCATGGCCCCAGACTGCTGAACGATGTGCTAGATCTCAAAACGACCGGTCGGGCCGTTACATATTAATACTAAATATTGTATGAGATGATAAAGAAAAATACAAAATAAAAAAGTTATTCACTGCCGATATAAGTCCCTTTAGTTTAACAGATACGTTATTCATTAAAATTTAGATAATATTAGTAAGAACAACAGAATAAAATTTAAAATAATCAAATATTTCAATAGTAATAAATTATATATCTTCTCTTATATTACAAAAAGAAAGCGAGTAGTCAAAAATAGTAAACAAAGTAATATACTAATAAAAAATTTATTAACAATGTAATAATACTAAACAATGAATAATGAAATAAAAAAAATATATAGAACAAAATAGTTATTCACTAACTATATAAGTGTCATTAATTTAATAGAGATTTTATTAGTGGGAATATCGTATTGACAAATAAGATGACAATTTAAATTTATTAAAGCGATACGATTTAATAGGATCAAACAAGCCCGATCATAATTTAATTTAACTAAATTTTTTTAAATATTTATCGCGCATCGCGCGGGAACGACTACTAGTTAGGTTAAGGACTTAAAAACTACGTGAATCAACAGTTTGTTTACCAGTTACCACCACCAAAACTTATACTATTTCCGTTCACTTTTACTTGTCCATTATGTTAAAAATATATTTTTATTTTTACTTGTCCACTATACTAAATCAAGAGAAAGATAATCTTTTTTCCTGCTTTATCCTTATTATTAACTACTCATTCCCCAAATTATTTTTTAAAACTTTTAAAAATACTAGCATTATTATTGATAATATTTTAAAATATATATTTTATTTATTCTTTTTTTAGGGGCGTGAAAAAATTCAAAATGGACAACTATAATTGGACGGAGGGAGTAGCTTAATACTAGAATTAGTAAGATTGGATTCTTATTTCCTCCTCGTGATTCCAATGTAAGGGGGGAAAAGTTAAAAAGAAAAGAAAAAAAGAGCTTGTTAACTAATCAAAGCAATTACTAGTATTAGGCACCACATTTGGTCAATAGGACCATCCCCATGGAATATCAAAGATTAGTTTGTCGATAATCAACTGCTTTGACTAAAATACGTCATATTTTTTACACCATAATTACAAAGAAACCCATCAGAAAAACAAAACAAAAAAACATCATGTGCTTTGTTATGTTATTGGTTTACAGCGAGATTAGTTCCCCTAATGAATCATGTCATTGGACACGAGAAATGAAAAAAAGTCATGAAAATCGACTGCACTTCACTCTCCTCTCCACTAGCTGACATTTAGCAATTTGCAGATTTCAAGAGGATTTGCATATATGGCCATTAACTAAAGGGGAAATTTCATATTAAATGCAATTAAAGGAAACTTAGAGATTACTCCTAATAAAATATAGTCCAGTCCAGTCCATTAATGGTAAACAGTAGTAGTATTATTATGGAATAAGGTTTCATCACAAAGTCTGATTTTTCTACTGACCTAAGAGCTTTATCAGGCAGGTACTCATCTCTCTCCTTCTAGCAAGCTTGTTAGTATTTTTTTATCTCTTCGTTGAACATTAATTAATCTTGATGACCCAAATAAGAACGATTGGATTTTGTATTCTCCAGTCTATTTTAGTTTCATTTTCTTTTTGCCTCTGTGGTGTTGATTTGGGGTGTATTTTCTGCTGCTTTTGTTCTGTTTTATCTGTTATATTTGCAGGTAAAATTGGAGCGTTTGTTTCCTATGCAGTGTAAGAGCAGAAATAAAAAGGAACAAACTTTAAGGGTTTGAATAGCTGAATTTACCAATTTTTTGTTCTCAGAGTTTTAGTTGGACGCATGGGTTGATGTTAGATTTGTTGAAATAAGCAGAAATTACCTGGAAATGTCTGAAAGTTCTTGAAAAAGATTCTGGCTTTGTGGATAAGTTACTGTATATAACAAAATGTCTCTGATTCCTGATAAAAGCTTGTTACCTTCAAGGTCTCTGTCCTGTCTTATAGCCATTTCTGTTTTCCTTTTGATAATTTCTTCACTTTCCCTTCTTCAATTTGCTGACAATTCTTTCATACCCAAATCAGTTTTTAGTTTCATTCTTGTTAATACTACTTCCGTTTACTTGACTTCAAGTGGAGAATCTAAAGCTCCTTTCTTGCCTATTGAAAATTCACATGAACAAATCCTGAAAAGCCAAGAATTGGCTTGTCAAACTTCCAGTTTCAGTAATGATTCTGTTGGATTCGGAGTTGGGAAAACTAGTGGCCCGGAACGAGCTCTTCTTAAAGTGTATATGTATGACTTATCTCCTGAATTTCACTTTGGGCTATTAGGTTGGAAAGGAAGTAGGGACGACGAAATATGGCCTAGTGTTAGTAACCCGAGCCAAATACCCTCGTACCCTGGTGGCCTAAATTTACAGCACAGCATTGAGTATTGGCTTACTCTTGATCTTCTATCCTCAAACAACCCAAATATCAATAGACCATGCACTGCTGTTAGAGTGCTGAATTCTGGTGAAGCGGATGTGATCTTTGTGCCATTTTTTTCGTCTTTGAGTTACAATAGGCATTCTAAGGTTCAAGGGAAGGAAACAATCAGTCTCAATAGAATGCTGCAGGATAAAGTGGTGGACTTTTTAAAAAGTAGAGATGAGTGGAAGCGAAGGGGTGGAAAGGATCATGTAATTGTTGCTCACCACCCCAATAGTATGTTGGATGCAAGAGAGAAGCTTGGTTCTGCCATGTTTGTACTTGCAGATTTTGGAAGGTATAGAGCCGAAATAGCAAATATTGGAAAGGATGTGATTGCTCCTTACAAACATATGGTCCAGACAATAGGTGCTGGCAACTCACCCTCTTTCAGACAACGGAATACAGTAGTTTACTTTCAAGGGGCAATCTATCGAAAAGATGTGAGTTTCACGTCTGCTTTTATATGCAACTGATGAGTTAAATAATCTGTTGATGATTTTGCTATTTTCCATGTCAGAAAAGCTATGTTTCAATCTAATTACTTATAAGATAGCATGCATTAGTTTGTGAGGCCCCATATATTTGGTGGCAGTGAGACTTGAAAACTAGAGCCAGATAGAGCTTTCTCCTGTCTTGTGCCCAAAGTAACATTGGAATGAAATGGGTCCAAATGGAGCAAAATGGATAGTGAGGATTAATGTAGCTGAACTCTATGAGGTCGGAATTGAGGACTAGTTTTTTGTTACCAAAAGTAGTTTCAACAGCATGAAAGAATGGTATGTAGCCACAGCTTTTCGTTGCTGTTTTGGGCTATTTTCTACTTTATCATTCTCTTATTCCCTGTACTGGTTAATTTATTTGTGTTTTCACTTTGAACACTATAGCTTATATTCTCCGACCTGCCACCTCAATATATTGGTTTTGGTCTCAACTGTAAGATTGGAATATAGTTCATATCGCATTTGAAACAGGAGCGAAACTAAAGTCCCTCTATCTTTTGCATCAAGTATGATATATCTAGTAGATTTCTGTTACCCTGTTCAGCATTCCAGAGTTGTTAATTCTTAGGCGTCACAAGGACAAAATAGATCTTATTACCTTCTAAGATTTTCAAATGGAAATGTAATAGAGGAATTCCCTGTTGAATGCAGAGAAAATAATATCACGAGCTCCGCCCAAAAGAAAAATAAAACAGGGAAGCTAACAAACAGTAGATGGTTAGGATGATTTGATGGCCCCTTATGTAGGCTGTGGGTTGCCAATGACATTTAGGGCAGTAACATAACTGAAATTTTCCTGTTTATGTAATTTGAAGCTCGAAAGGAGAATATTGATTGTTATGAAGTCAACTTGAAGTGATAGATCCTTTTTCTTGCTTATCTAATGCCAGGGTGGAGAGATTCGTCAAAATTTATACTACCTTCTCAAAGATGAAAAAGATGTACACTTCACGTTTGGAAGCATCCCAGCAAATGGTATCAGGGAGGCTGGAAGAGGAATGGCATCGTCCAAATTCTGCCTGAATATTGCTGGAGACACTCCCTCTTCAAATCGTCTCTTTGATGCCATTGCTAGCCACTGTATTCCGGTTATAATTAGTGATGAGATTGAGCTACCATTTGAAGACGTTCTCGATTACTCAGAGTTCTGTGTGTTTGTAAATTCATCTGATGCTGTAAAGAAGGGCTACCTTCTGAACCTTCTTAGAGGAATGAAGGAAGATCAGTGGACCAAAATGTGGGAAAGGATAAAGGTGCTCAGCAAACATTTTGGATATCAATATCCATCCCAAACTGATGATGCAGTGGATATGATTTGGCAGGCAGTTTCAAGAAAGGTGTCATCTATGCGACTGAAGGATCATCGCGACAAAAGATATCACAGGTCACAGCTTTTCCTCAAAGACCAGATGTCATGATTATTTATGTGAAATTTCTGAACATCATCCTGTAGTTCTTTTAGGAGATCAGCTGTCAGGTCGAGCTTGATTCTCTACTTTGTGGTATGAGAATATCTCTGTTTTTTCTTTTGTTGCCAATTTTCTTACTCCTTGTAAATTCTTTTTTTTATAATGACTGCAAATTTTGTACCACTCTCCTGCTAGATAACTATGCTTCTATTTAACCACCAGCATTACCCACCGAACATAATTGGAATATGATTCGCTAACTAGCATGTATAATAAACAAAAACCAGTAAGAGGAAGTCCTGACGAAAAGCACACTGCAATTTAGAGAATTGCCGGCAACAGCAGCATCCAGACTATTCAATTTCATTATACATGAAGAAGTACTAATGCTTAAAAATAACATGATATCTATGTGGTCAGAAAATATGAAACATTTTTGTGTATAACGATGAGCATAACATCCTAATGTCTTTCTGTGGTTCTAGCTTTACATATCACATGAAGCTGCTGCTTTCAAGTAAAGACTTCTACCCAAACAAATGATAGTCATCAGTGTCACAAACCTTTAAAAAAAGAACTTCCGAGGATGCAGAATTGCCCACCACTCTCAAGTTTCTCTTAGAAAAATTACAAAAGACGGCAAGCTGTTCCTGTCCTTATGAATCTTGCTTTGGACACACTGTCAACATTTATTATGGATGGGATCTGATCCTCTTCTCACTCTTCTTTTGTTTGATTGATTTGGATCAAAGGTCATCGAAGGTGCAGGTGCTATATTCAGCTGCGTATGTAGGTCCTGCATTTCAGCAGCCTTAAGTATCCGAGAATTTCTCAGGAAAAGTAACTTGCCACCTCCCCATCTGAGAGCAAGATCTATACTTCTCAGAGCAGAAACTTCCTCTGGTTGAATTGACAAGAACCCAATACAAAGAATTAAGACAATCACCCTACAGGAAGGACACAACATGTTTTCTGCACTTGGGGAAGGCAACAGAAGGAACAAAAGTGTTTTCTTGGCTGAGGTTATGATGAGAAAATAAGAGGTTTGTCTGTGGCTACACTCAGCATATCCTGCACAGAGTGCCTGTACATATAAACTTGTGCTTCATCTTTTATGGGATTTGCAAGAGTACATAAAGCAGTGAGGGTCCCAAGACAAAACATATAGAGAAGTTTAAGATTCACTTCAATCATAAGCCTGTGATGCTGCAAGCAATATAAGGCTGTTTTAGAAGACACTGACAGGTTTGAATAAAAGTGAAGTTGGAACACCCATTCTTTAGAAGCCAAGAATCTATACATTTGTTCCCTACATCCCTTTCATGCTTTTTGCCCTTTTGGACCAAACAATGACCAAATCCAGTCTTTTGGACTTTATGCCAACTCATCTGCCAAGTCATCTGATTATTATTACTACCTGTTCTTGAACCTCAAAGCATTATAATTTTACAGTTTTACTAACAGCTTGACAAGGAAGGGGAGTCTTAGCATACTGGTAAAGTTGTTGCCATGTGACCAGGAGTTCACGGGTTCTAGCCGTGGAAACAACCACCTGCAGAAATGTAGGGTAAGGCTGCGTACAATAGATCCTTGTGATCCGGCCCTTTCCCGGACCCCGCGCATAGCGGGAACTTAGTGTACCGGGTTGCCTTTACTAACAGCTTGATAAAGCCTAATTTTGGAACTGCTTTAGCATTTGATAGTTTTAACAATTTTTTTATGACAATAGTGGTGTTCGGCTAGCTCGTGCGTGGCTTTTGAGTATTATACTAGATATCTACAATCTTCGATCAGCACATATACCGAGTAACTGTATCCATCAACATTTGGGCAAATGAGGTGGTAATGTTATAATTAAAAAGGGTTTAGGATTTCCTCTTATAGGATTTTAATTATATAGAAAGAGATGTCCCTACTACCAGAAGTTAATTAATGAGGAGGCCAAAGCTGAGATTGCAACAGTTGCAAGAAAGCCAGATAAAGCAGAGTATTGGGCAATGTGAAGAATAGAAGCCTCTTCAAAAAATATAAATCCAGGACTTACTTTATGCCAAATTCTACTTTAAATTTTAGAATTCCAATCTAAAAACAAAAATGACAGTCTTGGTTCCTTGTGCTTATTGAGTTTCTCTTTATGCTTTTCTTTGCTCTATCTTTAATTTAGATTGTGCAATTTCCCTCCATTCAAAAATTCTTAGGACCTCCTCTCTCCTACCCATTCTTGGCCTTGTCAAGCATATTATTCTTTACCATCTTTATTCGTTCTTGCTTACCCATGTGGACCATCTCTTTCCTTCACTTTTCCTTTTTCCTTTTTCCTTTTTCTTATTCGCAGATTCTGAATTTGTTCTTCTTTCATCTTGCCCGTTGTGATGTATTATCTCAATCCCATGAAAGAATTTGTTCCTCGCATATAAATAAGGTTCTCTCAATTACTGAATATGGGATGCTTACTTCAAACCAAATTAGTTCATGAGTTCGATCAAGAGCTTCACGTATGGAATATCTTAAAAGTATGACAAAGAGCATCCCTGTAATACTTCATTTAAATATTTAAACAATTAGGAAATACTAGTAAATATCCAAGTTTGAGTTCAGCTGAAGTTTCATTTAAGCAATTACAAAGACAATATGTATGTATTTATGAACATGCATATAACTCCCTCTTTTATTTGGCACACTTTAGACGTATGGAATTTAAGATGTTTAACCTGTCTAATTAATCATATCTCTATCAGCGTAGAAATAAAGAGCTGAGATATACATCACAAAGTCTAGGAAATTAACTAGCATTTCAATAACAGAAGCAATCCAACTCAAATAATTACTACCAGTAAGGTGCCCAAACATAATACAGTAGAAAAAATCGCAAGTGAAAAAGCAACGGTAAATACTAATTAAGCGGGAGGAAGAGTAAACCATAATGGTAAAATATAAACAATGTACACGATGTGAAGATATGGCAATCTTCCACATTGAAAGCAGCCAAGTTGGCTACTATATTTTTTACATGTTCAAGCATTAATGAAAAATTGAACAAATGGAAAAAGTTTCAGCCTCTGCATTCCAAATTTGACAATGAAAAGATACAGCAAAAGGGAAAAGAATACTCCTCTACCTTTCTACTCATCCCCATCTTTTGCAACTAACCAACAGTAAAATGCCCCTATCGGCAACTATTTTATAACAAGCAAACTGAGCAAAGCCATTTATACTAGCTCTGGAGGAGGGGGTGTCGTCTGGGCAGTTGGTGTTGCAACATGAGTTGTTGGGTGTGCTGGTGTTGCTGAAGGTTCAGCTGCCTGTGCAGGTCCTGGTGCTATTGTTACATGCAAGCCCCTATGTTGCCCTGCCTGCAGCATGAAAGCAACTTCTGCTGCTGCAAGTGCTGTTGCCTCCTGCTTTGAAGAAAAGATGTAGGAATAAGTATCTGTTAAACAAAAAAAAATGCAAAGAAAAAATAAATTAGTAAACTACACATGTGATATAATTACATCACAAATACTGGTGCCGCTTTGTTTACAGATCTCCTTAAAATGTTGTCCGACTACCTTAAATGGAAAGTTGTAATAAGTTTTAAATACTACTCCTACAAGAAGTTCATGGGACTTATTTTTGCTATCTTCATAACTTCTTTCATTCAATTTTGGCCCAAACAACTCATCTTTTCACCTCTAACTTACTACCAGTGCAAAATAAAAAGTGTACTACTGAATCAGAACGAAGGAGTAACTGAGTAAAAGTACTATGCAAAATCTCCTAACGCATATTATTCTGCATTTAATAATCCAGGCCAAGAATAACAAAATGGGCCTGTAGAATAGAACACTTTGTGTTTCTCAGTCGCAAGGCATTTTTGGGGCCAAGACTATAATCCAATAATATAATACCCTCTCGTCTCGTATTACTCGATCATGTTCCGTTTACGGTGGTTGACTTAATTTTCAATCTAACATTATACATTATACTTGTCTTTGAAACTTGAAGTAATGGCATGCAAACTACATTTAAAGAATCTACTAATCACTGTTGGATTTTTTTCCTTTTGTTAAATAATTACTAATCAACGAATTTATTAACCCTCGAAAATCATTAAAAATAACTAAACATTAAGTTGTAAGAATAATGCTATTGACCGGTGAGTAGATAGGGGGTCAACAAAAAGGAGGCAGGGTGGGGTGGGGACAGCAGCAGTAACAATTATTTGAACCTACCAAACAACGGAATAAATTACTGGTGAAAAAAAAACTCTAAAATCTGAACGTTATATAGTCAATTTTGATGTATAAAGAAACAACTTTCACTCCATCACAAAATGAATGAGGGAGTTTGAAGCAGGAGGACCAAAGAATCTAACTTTCTGAATGATCCGCATAAAATTTCCATACTTAGAAACAAAAAGTAATGTAGATCGCAATATTATAGAAAATAACAAATATTTATGATGTTTGAAAAATTGTAGTTAGAGAAAACACTGCTTGATTTCCCAAATAGTAAAAATTTCGTATAAAATGCAGAAAAAAAAAGCTCACTTGCTGTTTCTCAAAGTTAAGTTTATATGTGCATGCTAGCTGCACGCACATAACTTCCATAGCTAGAGCAAGCAGAGACACTTTCAAAAGCTTGAAATGCCATTAAATATTCTATTTTAATATTCTACTTAGTTCACATGATAAGACAAAATAAGTTCCAAGATTTTATCTAACTCAAATTTACTCAACTGTGTACAAATTGCTGACATCTATCAGCAGAACCTACAAACTCAACTGGAAGTAATAGTGGCACCATCGCAACGGACAAATAACCAATTATATATTGCGACTTGCACCACAATCAACATTAAAGCAAAAAGTGAGAGGCCAAAGTATAAATCAGGAAAATAGAGGTATGGCCATAAAATAAACTTGGATTTTTTTGGAAGTTGGAAAGTGTAACAGTGAGTACAAATTTATTGAGGAAAGCACCAAAGAACAAATGAGGTATTTGATTCATGCAAGAGACATTCTTCAGGGAGCCAGATGTTTTAGCATGGAGTCTTAGAACAAATATCTAGAACAAATATCCTTGCATGAGGTACTTCAGTCATGGAAGAGTGAACATGACAACCCTTTCCATTTTTTAGCAAGAGCACCCAGCAGGGGTGGACCCACGTTGAAGCTAGCGGTTTCGACTGAATCTGCTTCGCGGAAATATATATTGTTTATGTATATATATTATATTGGAAAAATATAATTTTCTGCTATAATGTTGCAAATGAACCCACTTGACAAACACGAAGGCTGTGGAGCGATGGTCGAGCTGGTTCAAAAATTTCCAAGCTCAAATCTGCTCTGGCTCGGTTGTCCTCCTTATTTTTACAAAGTTATCCTGAGACAGTCTTCTTCTTTATCAAAAATTCCCTAATGGAGTCTTTGTAAACCAAAGGCTTGAGTATTTTTTTTTAGTTCAGTAGTAAAATCTAGAAGCACCTGGTGAAGTTTGATCTCTTTTTATTTGAGCAAATACAAAAAATAATCCCATGTATGTGGATTACTAATTCAATAATATGATATATATTTCCGAAGAATTTGTTGATTTTGGTTTGCAGCAGAATTTGCTGAAACACATTCGCTATATATAGGATAGTCTAACTTTCGTTTATATTTAGTTTTATTTATGCTATAGTAAAATTATTTGATTACCATACAACTTTCTTCCTTCTATTACACTTTGTTAGTTTTGTTTATGTTGTAGTTCTTTTTTATTTTTGGTTACTTTATTAGTTTATTATTCCCATGTATAGAATTTGCTTTTGTTATTTCTTTAAGAAATTATTCAATTTTTTTGAAGTATGTTAGAGTTTAACAATTTAAAAAATTTAAGAGTATATATTTGAAAGTAAAATTTATCAAAATGTAATTGTTTTGTTAAAATTTAAATTTGATAATTTATAATTCTCTTTTCTTAAACGATAACATCAACATTGATATACCTTTGCCCAAGAGCTTAAAAAAGAGGGGAAAAGCTTAAAATGATGCAGGATGTCGACTTTACTATGATTGTACCATGGCTTTACAATAGTTTTTGACTCCACTTATGAGAAATCCTGGGTCGGCCACTGGCACCCAGAATTGACGTATTAAACTAGGAGTGGAGCTCTTAAATGTTTCAGAAAAGGTCCACTTAGTTCCCATAAACTAGAGCAAAGATCCAAGAAACTCAACCAAAATTTATTACATACATGTGCACTGATACAGCATTAGTCAACCATAACAAAAGCTAAACAAAAATTTGTCTGATCTGCACCACAGGAATTTTCCATTTTACAAAAATGTAACAAATCATCATATTAGCAAGAATGAAGATTGACATGTTAATAGTTATTTATAGATAACGAGAAACAAAATAAGGCTCTAACCTGTCTTTGCCTTCGACGCTGCAGGATACTGATAGCCCAAGCCATGATGTAGCAAGGTAGAAGAAAACCAGCAGCACGGAGCAGGAAAAGCTGTATAAAAAATCGACCACATCAGTAATCCCACACGATCTGATGTGTCATAAACTCATCATAGCAAGCAACAAATAGAAAGATGAATTCACTGTATGATTCACTCACAGAGAAAAAGGTGGAGACATCATCGTCATCTCCATCATCATTTCCGATGGTCACAGCATGCCTCAATAATAGAAGGGCCATTAACTGCATGCGAACAATATGCAATATTCTGTGAGTATCTAGAAACCGAGATAATCTCAAAATATAATATAGACAAATTGCATGGGTAAAACAAAAGGAAAATATTGGAAGCAAAAATTTGTTATCAACGCGTCTTAAAGATTTCTCCCTAGTTTCTCCATTTTTAGTACTGGGAAGAACTTTTACATATGTAGACAATAAAGTGAAGGTCATTTCTGATCAATTCAACCAGAGGAAAGTACGAAGGGTAGTATAATGAAGGAAGTGAATATAAGAAGACAAGAGAAAGCAAAAGCATGAAATGTAGCATGAGGCCCTGAACAGGCCTCTTTCTCTTACCATGTGCTGCAGTTTCAAGAACTTGCAGGAAAATCACTTGTAACAAGAGCATTAAAATATAAACAAGATAGGGCGGAATGAGATTTTTTTTTTTGGGTGATGGCAAGGGTGAGTTGATAGTATTTTCCATTTTGAGCATTCCTTAAATATTCCTCCTATAAAAGGAAAATTTTCATTTTCCTCATTTTCAAGAAGGGAGGGAGGGTCAGAAATCAAAGGAAGTTGCGGCCCATAAATTGTATCACCGCTTCTCTTCTCAAGTCAGCATTAGGTCACCACTTACAAATGAAAATTCATGTATTAAAAGGTCAATGTAATACCCCACCTCCACCTCAAAAGAGAATTCTGAATCTGCGTTCTTTTTTTTTTTTTTTTTTTTTTTATGAATAAGAATTCTGTATCTGCTGATGTGCATTAGCTTCTACATGAAAAATAATAATGCATATCCCACATCTCCATTCGCCAGCACTTAGCAAACATGATTTTAATAACATAAAGGAATAGCAGTTGCTTACAATTAAAGCAGCAGAACGACAAAATGCAGCTCCACTAGCACTTGAATCAGCGTACTCGTCATAGTCACTGTCCAAGAGATGGCGTTCTGCAGCTGCCATCGCAAGAAGCCGTGGATCATGCAAGTCAAGCTGAGTACCAGCCACTGTCCAGCCTCCACTGCAAGGCAAAACCACGTGGACGAATCCATCAGTGACAGAGAAGACAAAAAAGAAAATTTTCAAGATTAAGATTGCAAGGAGACATGCTGATCGTGTTGGATGCCCTCACTGAAGAGGTTAACAGCTGCTGGCAATAAAGAAAACGTTCCATCAGATTTTCACCCGAATTTTTAGTAACAAGGGCCTTTAAATAATGGTGGAAAACTGACTGCCCAAAAATATAATAAGCTTAACATGTTTTAATACATCCAAAATAGGGGTAAATGTCTTTATGGAAAGTTCAGATCTATGTTGCTCGGACTCTTCGAAAATTTCAGCGAGTGCATGTCGGATCCTCCAAAAGTAGTACTCCCTCCGGTCCAAAATAAGTGATTTTTTGGATGTTTTCACACAAATTAAGAAATCCACCTTTTAGCATTAATTAGAAATGGAATTGACCATATTAACCTTTACTATCTCACTTAAACACTCCTAACATATATTCCAACACTATTTACTCTAAGGACAATGTAGGAAAAGATAATTAATTCATTCTTGAAATCTGAAAAAATCACTTATTTTGGACCACAAGAAAAATGCCAAAAAATCACTTATTTTGGACCACAAGAAAAATGCCAAAAAATCACTTATTTTGGACCGGAGGGAGTATAATTTTGGGGGATCCGACACGGGTGCGACAGCATTTTGGAGAGTCCGCGCAACATAGGTTCAGATTGTCATAAACTGTTCTTGTTGGGCTATGGAAAATAATCTTCATGTCAATGATGCTGTATTACTTTACCTAGAAACATATACTTGGAAGAAAAAAAAACCACAAACATATAATATTACACGATATCAAAGAGCAAAAAAGTACTGGGAATTGGAATCATCACTAGATATTGAAGACATATGGTAATGCAGAGTTCATGGTCATACGACATAGATAAGGATTTCACTCTTTGCTATTACTGCATACCATTAATTTTTTTTATTTTTTTTAAAGCTGAAATGCATAACATATAGTTGTGCTTGTTAATGACTTCTTGAATTGAACAGTACATTGACCTGCTTTTGCATTCAAGAAGAATCACAGCTTCACTTACAAATTATAAGCTTCGAGAGAAATAAAGTATCAGGGGGCCTCTAAATAAGTGGAGCAATTCATAAAGAAGATACAAATAATCAAGTCAAACGGAAAGGTGTGACTTGTGAGCACAAACAGAAGTAAGATTGTTATTCCACAGTCTATTTCCTCTCTTTTCATTTCTTTTTCTTTTTGGGGAGCGGGGGTAAGTGTCAGAGTGTAGAAATGGTACAGATGTCAACATACTTTGAAAAGTACTCACCAAAAATCAGAAGATCAATTTCTCTATTCCATAGATTTAGAGAAATGCTTGGAAAAATAAATCAAATTTGGTATGCACAAAGACAATAATCATGATTTAAACTAACCTGATATCGATGGCAATATCTTCAGAAGGAGAAGGCGGTGGTGGAGCAGTATAGCCAGGTTGATAAGACTGTAGGTTACAAAGTTTTCCAAGTCAGCATATAACTTTGTCTGAAACAAGTGAGCCTGAACTAGAAACTCCTTCAGCACATATTCACGAACATACAATTTTGTGATTCTAAACAATATTGTCAAAGGCTCATTTAAGGCGCGCTTAAGCGCCGAAGCTCAGAAAAGCTCAGGGAAGGTGCTTCACCTTGCTTAAGTTGTGCTTTACTGTAGGCAAGGCACTAAAGAGTGTGCCTCATTTTCCATGAGTTCTACCTTAAATCAAGCGGTACTAAACATTAAATATAATAGGCAAAGAATATATTAATCGCTAAGGACAATATCATGTATGAAGTTACTTTTTTCTTGCATCACATATATATTTTTTACTTTTTTTATTCATCGCACCTCTTTTTACTAAAGCCCACTCTTAAATTGTGCTTAAAGCCCCAATTGACATGGATCACTTTCTAAAGCTTTTCGCCTTTGACAACACTGATTCTAAAGTCCCAATGACTTAAATTTCTGAAGGGAAAAATGCATCATTGAATTATGGCATAAGGCGAGCTGTATTTATCTCCAATCAAATAAACTGAATATGCAAAACCGTGTTATTTCTTAACCTCCACACACCCCCCCCCCCCTTTTTCGTTTTCAAGCTCATTTGGCAATAAGTGCTTTTGGGATTGGACGAGGCAAGTCGTGAAGCATCATCACTCAAAATGCAAACAGATATTAACAGGTAGAACAAAGTACCTGATGGCAAATCTCGCAAATTATATCACCCTTCTCATTGCACCAACGCTGAACACATTTCCTATGAGCATACTGCATTTTGTAACAAAGACGCCGACAAGAATTGAAAGGGAAAAAAAAAGAATAATTAGAATCAAATAAGGTCCATACACGTATAAAAGATCTTTGTCATACAGTTGCAACACAACCGGATAAAACATGACCATCAATGATTCAAAGGCTTTGGAATCTTAGCAAATCCTAGAGAAGTTATAAGAACTAAGGAGAAGTTTGAAAGAAACACTGAAGACTGGTCAAAGGAAAAACATGTAGCCAGAAGAAAAGACGAGAACAATAAGAAAACTGTTAAATTTTAAATCATGACAATCTCAAGTTCTTGAGAAGAGTAACTTGAATACTAGCACCATTCAGGCTTAGGAAAAAAGAAGATGACACTATAGATATTAATTTATTACATGCACAAGCAGCATCAAGATCAATGCTTAGTAGCTAGTCAAACCAGTGCCCAAAAATACTTCACAAACATACCTTTAAGCTGCCATTGCAGCCACAAGGAATCTCCAAATTCTTAGTGCTATCTTCTTCCTGGCAAATTCGGCATTCCATAGTCTGAAGTAATGGCTCATCTTCACCTCCAGCTTCTAGTTCTTCATCCTCCTTATTAGTAGTACCAAAAGGTGATTGACCTACTGTGTGCGAGCAAGAACTTCCAGCAAAGGATCCTGCATCCTCTGACCCTTGCAATGAGTGCAAAGATTCAGGTGTGATAAGACGATCAACACATAGAGCCAAGTGTTCTCCCATTAGCAGTTGACTCACGTATCTTTAAAATGAACAAACATGGTCAGCCAGCTTAACTAACAAGAGAAGAAAGGAAAAATTATTAAAGTCGTGAAACACAAATGTCAGTCCAATCATCATATATAAGAGCAACTAGCCCTATTTGTTTTCTTCATCTTTTGGATAGCTCTAGTGACTTTTCTTACGAGCCAGAATTTAGAGTTTATGCGTTCGGGATTCTAATCCTTTAAAGTTTCTGGGTTTTAAATTAACTATTTATATAAATTAAATGAATTTCCTAAGACAAATAAAGGGTTTGGATCAAAGTCAGCGGGTTTGGCCGAACCCGTCACCAAATCACTGGCTCCGCCCCTGGTTAAACTTCATGTGGCTAAGTCCAAAATTTCAACCACTTTCTGAAAATAGAAGTCTTACAACTACTAAAAGAAACTATCAAAAGACAAGAGAAACAGCTCTTAAAAATCCTATCCTATGATATACCTCCCTCCTAGTTTCTGCTCACAATGTTAAGCCTCTTGTCCATTGGTACAAAGACCCAAATGCTACATTACTTGACAGAGAAACTGAATATTGAAGTTTGAATTGTCAACAAACAGAATTTCCAAACCCAAAAAAAGCAAAAGTAAAATCAAGAGGTATGGCCTTGACTATTAAAATCAACTGTGAACTAACTACTAATCTTTTCTTTGATTTTCTTTTTCTCTTTGTAGGATAGGTAACGAACTATGAACATAGGAAAGTCAAATTTCAGGGATTTTCACAAGTAGAGATGAGCTCTTCAACACAAAATAGGAGGCTTTCTGCTAAACCGAGACCATACACCCAAAAAAAACCTATCCTTCAATTAAAAATACTGAAGCAAAATGCGTTTAACAAACTTTCTGATTCCTGCCTTTCCAATTTTTCTCTTACAATATACGGGGTAAAATCTTCTAAAACGGAACCAAGTTTGAAAATTACAAACTTTGACGATCAAAACATAAGCAACAATTTCTATTTCATCAATTGGATTATAAACGAAGCCAGAAACCAGAAAACCTAACCAATTGACTCACCGTAATAAAAATCTTGAACAAAAAAATATAGGGAAAACAAAATAGAGGAAACAATAGAATTTTGAGGTACCTTAAAAGGCTATTCGTGATGGATTTTGGTTCTCTGAGAGAAGCTAATGAATATGTATGAGTGTTTTTTGAGAGAAGAAATAGTCGTTTTTGGTTTTGGGCTTTGCTTGCAAATTGGACATCAATTTGATTATGAAAATGGAGTAATGCATAAAAGTCTTCTCTGGATTATATAGATTTTATTTTATTTATATAAGTGGATATTACTAGACAAAGTCATCAATGTTGCGGGACCGCTTAAACTACAACGACGTCGTTTACGGACGTCCAATTCCAAATTATGACTCCTTCAATTTAATAGCCGGCATCCAAGAAGTTACTCTGGTATTAACTCTGTAATTTTTTTGTATATAAATTGTTACAAAATAAGTGATTTTTTGGTTTTTTTTGGACCAAAATAAATAATTTTTTCAGATTTTAAAAATAAATTAATTATTTTTTTCCTACATTGTCGTTAGAGTAAATAGTGTTTGAATATGTGTTAGGAGTGTTTATGTAAGATAGTCAAGTTAATATGATCAATTCTATTGCAAATTAATGCTAAAATACGAATTTTTTAATTTATGTGAAAATATTCAAAATAATTATTTATTTTGGACCGGAGTATTAATTGACAATTATTAAGTCAATGTATTCTTATTTTAGTAAATTCCACATTTAGAATAAAATTTATAAGTTAAAATAAGTAAGAGTGCCGATAAATATTTTTTTCAAGTTAGCGAAAACTTACTGCCGTTTTGGTCGTCAAGGTCAATTGTTTGACTTTTTACAATTTGACTTTTGTGATTGCTTAGACCAAACAAAAACATGAGGACTATAACAAAGAAATTAAGTAACAAAAATTTCCACGCGCAAAGCCACACTATTTGTCCACGTCGATATGAAAAAGGTTACTAGAGAAACATTCATCATCAAGGAAAGAAAAAGATTCAAAAGTGTAATTGCTTTTGTCGTTTGAGATAGGATGTGTTTTGGTAGAAGGGCTTTGTAAAAGGGGTAGGTAATTATTCAAATGAGTTTTGGTTAGACAGATAAAGATAATGGACATTCCATTCTCTCATGGTTTCTAGAAGACATATTATTATGTAGGTAAGAGGCAGGTAACAAATAAAAAAAATCTTATATTAGATACTTTTGTTATCATTTTCACCATCTCAAATCCACTTTGAAAGAATATGGACCTGCCATGTAATACTCATTCCGTCCTTATTTATGTGATTTTGTTTTATTACGGAATTTAACAAGAAAAAAATACTTTTGAAACTTAACGTTTACAACAAGCAATTATAGATCATCTTATTAATTGTATAATGATGCTTTAAGATAGTGTATGCGTGTTGCGCGTGTACTCTGTATAAATAAGAAATTTTTTCTTAAAATAGCATAATTAATTATTCGAAAAATGTATTTGTGTTACGTCTCTTTATTTTTACTATCTTGATGCGGTTTTGAAGCCAAAGAATTTGATTGTTTGCGGTCTTAGATAATGAGGATAATGATCGTCGAGTGAACCTCTATAAGATGTTAAAATAATTCTTTCATGCAAAATGATTTTTTTTTTTTAGTCGGTCACAATAAACTTATTTTTTTTGTCATTAAAAAAGAATATTTCTTTTGTCGATTGGAATTGAGATCATTCTGGCGCAAGCAGTCATATAGCCATATATTTTGTGACTTGGTTCATAGTATATTCTAACTTCTAACAAATATTTTTTTTAAAATTTGCATGCAGTAAAAATATAATTTGATTATTCATTGTAAGATCATGCATGCTTTGAATATTCTTGGCTCGGTATTTTGGAAAAAATTGGCAAATAAGTATATTTTTACAATTTTCTAAATTTTTTAGCACGCGCAAAAATAAAGCTAGATATTAATTGTGAGATTATCGTATCAATAATAGTTTGAATGAGCAACCAGATTGCTTTGTATATAAAATAAACATGAGTTAAAAATTATCTTGATAAAATTGATCTTTGTAAGGAAAAGAGAAAAGATCGATTCTCCTCGATTTTGTAGTTTTGATATATACTGCTATTTAGTTGGTTTCATTTTTTATTTTTTTTACAAAAAAAATCAGAATAACAAAATATTGAATTATACATATGTAAGATTATTGGAATTTGGTTTCTTTCTTTCCTTTTTGCTATTTTGAAATTTAATTAATGTAACTTAGTTGGGTTTAATTTTTAAAAGAAAGATAAGAATAACCAAAATACTGAATTATTAGTTGTGATGATAATTTAATGTTTGATTTTAACTTGGACTCCACAAAGACTCAGTATCAAAAACAAATATACATGCACGACTCTAGTGGTGAAGAGGGATTGAATAGAATTTTATTACATTCGTGTAATTGCTCATTTTTCGGGTAAGTATTAATTGTGATAATACATTAATAATTGTTCTGGTTGAAATAAAATAGAATTGTTACAAGTTGGAATAGAATTTTGTTACATACATTAATGTTTAATTCTAACTCGGGCTTGACAAAAACTAGCAACATCTAAATTTAGTTGCAATTACAATTTTATCCAACGTATATTATACTTATGAAGGGTAAAAAAAGGTGAACGATATTTTATTAAAGGCATTCGTGCTTTTAATATATACTAGTATCTATAAACGTGCGTTGCACGTTAATAATGGCATATAATGGTTTAAACATTTATTTAGACGAAGGAATAATAAAATTTAATTAATGAGAAATTTTTTATATATATTACTACAACAATCATCTAAATACCGAAAAATATTAATACATTAGCATAATACGTGAATTCAAAATGAAGGGACATCATCAAAACTTACATAAATGATCAATTTTAGTCATGTTAAGTAGATAATTATGTATTGTAGTTTAAAGGTATCGAATGTAATGGTATCTTACCGAACACTTCTTTATAGATAGTATTTTTTGTATATGTTTTCTTATAATACTTTGGTTATTCTGCCATAACCAAAACTCTTGTTGTCGACATTGATATCTCTTTTGAAAGTGCAACATATAGTTATTCACATAAGAAAACATATTATGGTAAATATAGCCCAATATTTAGAATGTTTGTCCTTGTGGTTTATTTATTATAACTACAAAACACAAACATACTGAAAATTATTTTCACACAAATTTAGAATGATATTCTTTAGTTTAGGAAGACGAAAGTTGAATTCAGGGATAAACACATACTTAGAAGCAATTGACCAGTATCATAAGTTCTACATATATGACATCAAAACTTCTATATATCATACGTACATAAGCTATTCAGGGGATCTAAGTTTTCAGGTATGAGGGGCATTTTTTTTTTTTCAAAATCAACCTATATACAATAAAAGATCAATTTTAACTTAGTCTATTATTTATATGGTCACACTAATATACTTAAGAAATAATGAACGTGACAATAAATATGTACGGTAGAAGGTTATTTTGTATTGAACTATTTAAGTATTTTTCTTGGTAGTAATTGTTGGTATCATCTTTGATGAGCAAAAACCAAAAAATATTTTATTTTTCGTATAAAACTTAGCAATCAGCCTTTTATTTAGTTGATCAATAAATTCATTTTTGCTAGCTAAGATAGCTCTTTAATTTCTATTATGTAATCCTCATAAATTGTGTTTTAATCTAGTGATGAAAATATTTTCCTTATTAAATGCACTACTATTACCATTGAGGTTGATAACCAAGTGTTCTAAAAGAACCAAATCATATTTTATTGGATGCCCTTCTTCGTTTCCGACATGAAGCAAGAAGTCACTAATTGTTTGATCTGTTCTTACTTTTATATTTCTTGTCATTTGAATATTTTTCGTTTGAGATCATAAGTATAATTCTGGTAAGCTAGATTATACAATTTTTACTTTGGTCAATTTTGAAACTACTGATCGTACTTGACAGAAATTACCTCCCAAACTATTACTTTTCCACCAAACGGTTCATCGATATTCAATATATCTCCAAAACTCTGGGCATTGTTTTCGATCGTTTGACGCTTAGCCAAATATTCTTCATCAAATACTATCACTTTTACTTTACTTATAAATTTAGCACTATTGTTATGCTTTGATATATTTGTGATGATTATTTCAGAAATTTGAAGAGGTATATCAAATCTAAAGTGAGTTGTACGACCTCATAATAAAATCGTTGCTGGTACACCACTTGTTCTTATTTCTAACAATATCATGCCTCTTGATCTGATATTTGCATGTAATGTATGACCTAAGAATATTATTTCGATTTCGTCGGAGGCATCTATAAAGGATAATCTCGCTATACCAGAGTCGACTTTTTATAATATAGTCTTGAAAGCTTATTCTTGTTCAGGATTTAGCTTTGATTGTGCTTACTCAAACGCTTGTATGACATTCTTAATATTATACTAATCTTTTTTACTTTGTGATCTGTTTTTCTAATCTCTAATACTCTTTTTATGGAATAAATTTATGTACCCTAAGTTTTTTTTTTAACTTGAAAATAATTTTACTCATATGATGAATTTGAAAAATAATTTAATTGGATTCTCTTGCCAAATAATTAATTGAAAGATTTGAATAATTGGTATTAACATTATATATAATTTATTTTCTGTTGATTTAGATTCTTAATATTATTTCATCTGATGTTTGAATATTTAACCGTAATTATAATTTTATCCACCATAAATTTTATTAAGAATAAAAAGATCGATCTGACATTCCACTTTTTGATTTTTATGTTTCAAAATCATTAGTGGTATTGTCTCTTACCAACCTTTTTCTTTCTTCTCTCACACATTTATTTTCTAAAAAGATTCTTAGTAGTTGTTTAATAATTGTGTATATTTTTCTATATCTATATTATTATAAAAGCATAAATAAAATTAGATACATGCAACTATGTTCCAACTCCCATGATGATTATTATTTAACTTGTATCTAATGGAATAAACTATTATTATTTAACTTATATCTAATGGAATAAACTTTTAATCTATTTTTTAAATTTAGCTCACGAACCACTAAAGAGTATCTTATTAAACCTCCATACACATGTTTAATAAGAATTCAATAGACAAGATTGTATTAATCTTAAAATCTTAAATATTAAAAATATTAACCTAGAAGTTATTATAATCCAAAAAAATAAGTTATTACAACTATGTCCTTTCCCTATGAGTTCTTCTGTTTAATATTTTAGCGCAATTTTGGTCTATCAATATTATATTCGTGCTTTTATAATAATATAGGCTCTCCCGTTTCTAAATAAATTTGGACAATATAATACGTTTTCAAATTAAATTAGTAGTATAATTTTTTAAAGAAGTATATCATAAAAGTAATAGGATTACGTGGCTAAAAATATGTCCATATCCCAAAAATAATTTTATTAATAAAAAATCTAACATGTTCCTAAAGGTATTAGATTTACATGCTAATATGTAGTATTTTATATCTATGCCCGAACATAATTATACTAATGGGATTTCTAAAGGTAATCATGTAGGATTCTTAACGTGTAGTATATATTATGTCCTAAAACTAATAGGATTACAAGGCTAATGTGTAGGATTCCGATTATGTCCTTTTATTGTGAGTTATTATGCTTTAGATGATTGTTTTATTATTATATATAAAATTTCTCTCCTTAATTAAATTTTATTATTCCTTCAAATAAATAAATATTTAAACCATCACGTGCCATTATAAAAGTGAGAACCCCAAAAATTAAAAGTTAAATTAACGAAAGAACCTTCTAAATAATTGAAATGTACCTTATTTAATTATTTAATAATATTTAAATATATGAAGGTGAATTTTGGACATTTATGAAAAGTCCTATTAAGGAGCATCTTGGACTTTTCATAAACAAAGTGTGCTCACATTGCGTAGTGTAAATTTCATTCTTTATATATGAATTTCAGTAGTAACCAACATTGGAAAAATATCGTTTTAAAAAATAAAAAGAATACAATCTAATTTCTAAAGGTAATCATGTACGAATAAGATTCTAACATCTAGTATTCTGTCCTAAAACTAATAGGATTACAAGGCTAATGTCTAGAATTCCAATTATGTCCTTTTATTGTGAGTTATTATACTTAATATTAAAAGGTTATTTTTGTAATCCAACATTTTATTCATGCTTTTATAATAATATATATATATATATATATAAAATTAATTAATTTAGGACAGACTAACAAGAAAATTACATCAAAAAATTAAAGAGAGGAAGTATTATTATTCTATGTATCATTAAATTGAACTAGTCTTATGATACGCGTGTGTACCCATGTCAATGAGTATAAGACTTTTTACACAAATGTATAAATACAATTAAATGTTATGTTTGTATGAAAAGAACAAAAAAAATATGAGTTTCTAAAATAATAAATCTTGATCCTTCCACCTCAATGCCAGCCGGGTATGCGCCCAACGCCTTGCGCATATGCTCGTTGATCACGCCCAACTCTAGTCCTAAAAAAATAAGCGATTGCTGTAAATATAATCCGGTCTAAGAGTTTGGAGTCAAATCTCACAAAGAACTAAGGTTTTGCTATAACTATTCAACATCACTAAGAAGAAAAGCTCGAATAAATTTCTAAGTTATAAAATTATAGATTCTTATATCTAACTAATTAACTAACAAATTAAAGTAGTAAATTAACAATTAAAGATACTAAGTGTTGGAGACAAGATGAAGTATGCCTAGAATTATGATTTTCCCAATTGTCGGAATCCTTCTTGCTATGTCTTTACTGATCATGAGGACTCGACTTATTATAATTCTCTCTCAAGCAACTACAATAATTTACTAGTCATATTCTCTCGAATTATGCAAGCTTGCATTTTTTTCTTCGCTCATTATAATCACGTCAAAACTTCATTATCTCTAATCCCGCTTTTAAATTCGTTGTATTGATCGTATATACCTTAGGAGTGACATTGTTCAACGGGCACCTAAATATGTATTCTTTCTCAAGCAACACATAATAAATAGTCACGGTCAATCGATGACCATTCATTCAACTGAAATAAGCACGTAATTGAACATATTTTTTTGGGCTAACTTGAAATCAAGACTTCAAAGAAGAAGTGTAAAATAGGGTGTGCCATGAAGATTTGTATCAAATCACCACTATTATCCTTAGCTCCATGGTGGGCATCAAACTGTTTACCCCAGAATTAGGTGATAATTAAATTTGTATGCGATTTTAAGGATATGTAACTTAATCTAATACGAACAATTAAGAAAATCAAATAAATGAGTTAGGAATGAAATAAACATTCAAACCAGTTGCAATACTATGATCAAGCCTGAATTTAGATTGAAAAATGACCTTGCCTCGATTGGACCCTTGGTTCGAGCTCAGTCGTGAATGAAGAACATGGTAAGTGAATAAGAACATTAACGATAGCTAGAAAGATAGAAAGTAAGCTTGTATTAATTTGATTTGGTTGCTACAATGCATCTTACAAAATAAAAACTTCTCTTTTATATAGTAGGGGAGTTTCATCCCTAGTATAAGTCTAAAAAGGATAAAAATCTTCCCTTCCCAGTAATTATTGATCCATAACTGTCATTGAGCGAGATCCACGCCGTGATATCCGATTGGGTGCGAACATCATGGCCCTATATTCGTAACCTCTCACTGTGTTTCCCGAAGTCTTAGAACTCATTCTTGGCTTGGGACACATCGCTTTACCATGCCCGAGGTCAAGCATACCATTTATTCTCCCTGGATCTCGATACGAAGAGTTTTTATTCTCGACTACAATCTAGTGCATCCATGCCCTTCCTCTATTTTCTCACCGGGAAATCAGGGTAGATGTTACCCCCGATTCTACACGTACACATATAGTCCCCTTGTTTTTCGAAGAGTAGGTCTACTGAAACGATGGGAAGTGATAGATAAACCCTGGTTCGTTCATTCATATGTTATAATCGAGATGACGGGTAAACCAAAACATCCCATCATTCGCGTCGTTCTGAATTCGAACACATGTCAGTCACTGATAGACTGTCCTTGAATGTGAAAAGTCGCGCACTGATTGTTTTCCCCTATAAAAGCTTCGACCTTTTTTCACTTCTTCTACTTTCTAATTACAGATGAGGCCAAAGGAAAATTCTCACCTAATTGGTAAGGGCCTTACATGGTTCACACGGTACTAACACGAGGATCACTCATACTTGCAGAAATGGACACAGAAATTTGGCCAAAACCTATCAACTCAGACGCAGTCAAGAGATACTATGTTTAGATTTTTTTTCACTTCTTTATTTGATGTAACTGAACAACGCTTGACCTGATTCCTATTTAAGAGGGGATATGTAGGCAGCCCTGTGGGTTCGGTCACATTATAATAAAATTTTAGTTTTCCCCATGGCCCGAAATTGGGGCAGAATTTTGAGGAGGACCCTCAAAATTTCGGAGCAAGTCTAGTCAATTTGTCATATGCAGAACAGTCAAAGAATTGCTTATTAAATTGGGGCAGAATTTTGAGGAGGACCCTCAAAATTCTAATGCAAGGAAGTCGCAATGTCTCTAAAAGTGTCACAGTTATTGATTTATCTACTTTACTCGATATCGTACTACTATGTTTTAAAATAACTATGTTTATCAAATGCATGCATATTTTTTGAAAACTTTACTTCTATGGCAGTCAGATGCTACCCAGGGTAACTCAAACAGGATCCCCAGAACAAAGCAAGATAAAAGCAAGCATGCAAAGGCATGAACCAACCTTCCCGTAAAACTCACGATTTTCCTTTAGATGCAGGCACAATGAACATGACAGGAGTATTCGCAAGTATGCACGTATCAAAATCACTATCTTCATAATGACAAGGCTGCCAACGCAAATATGTCTCCAGATAAGAAAATACTCTGTTATCACTCATTATCTTTTCTTTGCATGAGGCTAAGCACTGTCTCCCATTTTGCTTGAGGCTAAGCATTGCCTCCCTAAACTGCATAAGGCTAAGTATTGCATTTCCTTGCATCGAGACTAAGCTTTGTCTCCTCTTTTTGCATGAGGCTAAGCCTTGCCTCCCTAACTGCATAAGGCTAAGCATTGCCTTCCATTACATGAGACTAAGCCATGTCTCCTCTTCTTGCATGAGGCTAAGCCTTGCCTCCTCAACTGCATAAGGCTAAGCACCACCTTCCATTGCATGAGACTAAGCCCTGTCTCCTCTTCTTGCATGAGGCTAAGCCATGCCTCCTCAACTGCATAAGGCTAAGCACTGCCTTTCATTGCATGAGACTAAGCCCTATCTCCTCTTATTGCATGAGGCTAAGCCCTGCCTCCTCAACTGCATAAGGCTAAGTATTGCCTATCATTGCATGAGACTAAGCCATGTCTCCTCTTCTTGTATGAGGCTAAGCATTGCTTCCCTAACTGCATAAGGCTAAGCTGTGCCTTTTCTTGCCTAATACGAATGCTATGCTACTTGAAACCTAACACTATTCTCTTTCCCGGGGCTAAGCTCTGTCCTAAACTTATGCAAGACTAAGCTCTGTCTTGTTTCTCTTATGTGACCCAGCATCATGTCTCCGCACTTCATGGGCTGAAGCATCGCCATATTATCCAAAGGAGTCATAGTCCGAAGGCATTATCCTCATAGCCTGAAGACACTATGTCTTGGCCTGAGGATCCCTCAATACTGCACATCATTATTCAAATACTTCATGGTTCAGAGGCACCATTCCTATGGCCCGGGTACATCATTTCATATCCTGCGAATCCCTTATCAAATGATTTATGGCCTGAGATGTCATGGTCTAAGGACGTCATCCTCACCGTTCGAAGACAACCTTCATGGTCCAAAGAGAATTTGCATCATGTTTAAATTCTCGCAATAACCCATATATATTTGCATGCATCGTGTTTTCAATTTTGCAGGTAATCCAAGAAGTAACCGTTCTTCAAACGGGAGCATCCTTCGCTCCGTTTTTCGTCCATAACATTTACACTCTACAAATATTTTAAACGTAACTGACTCCTATCAATTACTCACTTTTCTCTATGGCTATTTAGATACTTGCTCTATAATACATCTGTTACGTTTCAGATTCACATTCATAACTCTCCATCCAATATTATCCTTCCAAAAAACTTGTTAGAAACCATGCCTATAGGATTATGTTGATTCGCAAATACCTGTTCTTTGCAATGTTCACGTAGAGATCATGCCTATAGGAGCATAATCAGATGCCATTTCTATTATTCTCAATACACACCTGCCTAGAAAGCATGCCTATAAGGATAAAATGCTGTAAAATCAAGTACAATTGTCAATCGCTAGAAATACTGCCTATAGGGTGTTCTATTAATGCTTCTAACCTTAAATCTTCAAACAACTGCACAATCACACGATGACTAGATGCATAATACGACAAAATTACAATGTTACCTTTATAATGCTATAATCCATAATCACTTAACAATCATGTATGTAGGATCAATAACTTATAACCTATAATCTCAATGATGAGCATGTAATATCAGATTCCTTAAACTCTGCACCTGTTCGGAAGATTACATTATTTTTACATCTGAACATGTTGCATGTATTAAAATCTAGAATCACGTAGAGATCATGCCTATAGGATTCCATAATTAGTTTAAAATCTGCAAATGTCAAATGCTCAATATGTTTGCGTGCATTCGTTGTCAAAGTGTGGAGGCTAACTTGAGCCCTTAATTGCTTTTATATGAAGTCCAACTTGTTTTGCCTGTCGATTAGTTTTATCATTTTGAGCAGCCTAAGTTGAAGTCTAGAACTACTTAAATAGAGTTTCAAAGCCTTCTGGACCATAGGCATGGGATGGGTAGTGCACGCATAAGGTACGATTTAGAATCAACTAGTGCGCTTTAGGTAACAACTTAAAGATAGTAATCGGGTAGCAGGAGATGATAGTTTGTGCCCACTGAATGATATGAATAACACCCTATTTTGAAGGAGTTACGAAATATTATTTATGTTGCACGAGGTCATCCTTTAGGCTAAAAAATTTAGGACCCCCCCTCCCACCTTGTATTTCAATCAATGATTTGTGTTTAATATGAACTCCCCCAAATTCCTTGTTTCCTTATCTCTGATCACATAGACTAATTTATATAATTGAGTTCGGTCAGGACCCACAGCTGTGGACCTTGAGAATGCCTAACACTTTCTCTTCGAGGTAATTTCGAGTCCTTACCCGATCTTTGGTAACACAAACTAGTCAAATAGAGTTATCTGCAAAAATAGGTGCCCTAATGCACCTCAAACCCATTAGGTGCTGACTCTGTCTTTTAACACCTTTCTTAAAAGATTTTTCACGTGTCAAAACCCGATTTTGCGAGAAAAATGAGCGCAACAACTTCTATTGATTCCTCTAACGTTGAGGAAACTCCTTCTTACTTGAGTTTTGATTAAAAATGTGTACAAAATAGTCCCAAAGGCTTACATTTTGTACTTGTTTGCAGGGTTTCGTAAAAAAGGTGACAATTAATCATAACCAACTCAAAAAGGAGCGAAACATGCACAAGTACCAAGAACAAGTCCAAGCACAGTGCAATAGATCCACTGCAGTCGCATTCCATTTAGTGTGGACCGCAGTGAGGAGATTCAGAGAGGTGTTTATTCTAGAATCTCAAGTAATGCGGCCATAAAACAGTTTGTGCGGACCGCAATGCCCTCATCGCTACCTCAGTTGATTTTGTACGATCCGCAAAGAAGGAGTTCAGAGAGTTGGGACTTGGGAGAATTAATGCCAATGCGGTCCGCTGTCATTTTTGTGCAGACCGCATTGAAGCCACTGCAGCCGCGTTGCATTTTATGCGGTCCGCGGTGGCCAACTTTAGAGACTGCAGAGCCAAGCCAAAAGGCCTCAGTGCAGTCCGATATGCATTTTGTGCGGACCGCACTACCCAGCAGGGGTATTTTTGTCCAGAGAATTCGGCCTAGTATAAATACTTTCTTTTCATATTTTAGGTCATCTTTTGTAATCTGAATTGGGGCTGAGCACGTGAACGACTCTTTTATCCTTTTTGAGTAATTTTGGGCTACTATTACGCTGAATCTTCATTTTCTTAGTTTGTAATTAATTATTATGGTTATTTCTTCATTTAATTGCTTTTTTTCTTCCCTAATTATGAGTAGCTAGACCCATTAGCTAGGGTTGTGGCTCAACCCTACTGTGGGTATTTGATGGGTCTTATGTTCTAATGCTTAGATGTTTATGGGTGGTTGATATTTGGACTGATTTGAGTTTTGTATGTTGGATTAGTGGTTGAAAACCCTAATTTGTGCCTAAGTGACTTGGGCTCTTCTTGAGAAAGAGAGGCTAAGTCTAGGAAATCAGTCCAACAAGAAATTGGGGCATACTCAAGAGATTGATAGCCCCAATTAAAGGGTTAAATCTAGAGATAGTAATACCTGACTTGAGCCTATGTTGCTTGCTTAATTTCGACGCCCAATTGGTCTTGAGAAAGTCAATTCGGGCAAAGTCACTCAAGCTACCGAGAGGTATAGAGTGAGTAGTGTCGTGCAACGGCTATATCGCGATCCAAACCATAATATATTTGCTTTAGACTTAGGAACTTGTCAAGTATTCATCTAGGGGGAAGTCACTTCCCTAATGCCTCGTTACCTATTAGACAACCCTTTAGCAAGTAATCTTAGCTTAATTTAGCATCTTTTTAGCATAATATTAGAAGTAATCAAAACACCAATTATGATTGGAAGTGCAATTAAGAGCATTATACATTGCTAGTTTAGATTGGAAACCAACTTCAATTTCTAGCTCCTTGTGGATTCAATCCTGACCTATTCGGGTAAAAGCTATATCGACCGCTCTTGCCACTCTATAGTGGTGCAGGGTTGGCACCGATCAAATTTTTGGCACCGTTGTCGGGGAGCTAACGGCTTTGGCTGTCTGTTTAAATAATTTTGTGTATTGCTTTTCTTTCCTTTTGTGATACTAATCTTTGTTTGACGCCAATCCAGGTACAAAATGGCAGCAAATAATAACAATGACCCTCTTGGAAATATGAGCCGGGGGAGGAGGTTGATGATATCGGTGAGGATGAGGTGCCTCTTGTACCTCAAGGAAAATGGAGAGGCCGCCGGGCCAATGCTAATGCTAATTCCAATGAAAATATTCCAGACCCTTCCCCACCACGTCCAAGAGTGGTCCCTCGGGTGCTTCCCAATCAAGGATATGCTAGTGCAATTATTATACCCTGGATCCAGGCAGGCAATTTCCAAATTACCAATGTGATACTGACCTTGCTGGAGCAACAAGGATATTTCACGGGTGCTCCCGATCACAATGCCTACAAGCTCCTCAAGGGTTTTGTTGATACATGCTGGGAGAGCAAGCAAACCAACGTATTTGAGGATGCTTTGCGGTTGAGACTATTCCCTTTCTCTCTTCGGGGGAAGGCACTAGACTGGCTAGAGAGACTTCCCAACCATTCCATCCATACATGGGATGAGTTGGCGAATAAATTTATTGCAAAGTTCTTCTCACCAGGGCACATGGCAACTTTGAGGGATGAAATTTTAGCTTTTAAACAAGATCCCAACGAACAACTACATGAAGATTTAGGAGCGATATCGGACCATGGTTAAGGAATGCCCTAACAATGATATGACTGAGGCAATAGTGCAACAGACCTTTTACTGAGGCATTAATACAAAAAAGCAGTGCATAGTGAACCAATTAGCTAGGGGCAACTTCATGAACACGACGTATGATCAAGCTTGTGAAATTTTAGATGAGATGGCAGGCACTTCTTCCGCTTGGCAAAGTAGAGCCAATGTACCACAGGGTGACCCCACGATCATTCATTTGCATAAGGAGCTCCATTATCATAGGCAGGCAATAGCAAAACTGACAACAACCATGAACCAGCTAGCAAAGGCACAGTTACAACAGGTTTAAGCTCCACGACAAGTTAATGCTGTGGAGGGTGTCAACGAAGACAAATAGGGCAACAAAACCAAGGGAATTCGGATCAACACAACCAAGATAGTGGTGGGTACCAAGATGGTAGGTATGAAGAGCAGAATGAAGAAGTGCAGTATATGAACAATTATCAAGGCCAAAGGGGCAATTCTTCCAACCAATATCAATAATGGAGATCCCAAGGCAACTGGTTAATCAACTACAAGGCAATAATAATTGGGGTAATCAACAATAAAGCAACAATAATTGGGGCAACAACAATTAAAATCCTAATTGAGATAACCAGAACAACAATCAGAACAAACAAGGAAACTGGGGTAACAAAAACAACAGGGTGGAAACAACAATCAGGGTGATTGGAACAATAACAATCAGGGAAATCGGGGGAAAGGCTTTCAAAGGCCCCCTAATGTATCAGCAACTGAGCAATCCACCCCCATTTCCATCCCAAGGGCCCAGTTCATCCAATAATTACATGGGGAGAATTGAATTGATGTTTGAACAGATGATGAAAAAGAATGTTGATTCAGATGCGCAGTTAGCATCCCACAATACTTCAATCAGAAATTTGGAGGTTCAACTAGGCCAAATCTCACAGTCCTTGAATACTCATCATAAGGGGGATCTACCTAGTGATACGGTAGTGAACCCGAAGGTGGGAACCATACCGGGCAAGAAATGTCAGTTATTACAAGAAGTGGATGAGGCGGTGGTGTGAATGCCTCCAACAAAAAAAAATTTTAAGTGATGAAGTTGAGGTTGCAAGAGGATAAGATCACTTTGGTGGTGGAGAATGTGATTGATGAGAATGTGAATGAAGAAGTGAGGATTGATATCAAAGATACCGAGGTGGAAAATCAGAATGACATGAAACCGTCTAGGGAACACGTCATAGACATGCCTGAAGTGGTTGTGCCTAAAGCCAAGGCTCCTATACCAAGGCCACCTACACCCTATCCTCAGAGGCTCGCAAAGAAGAAATGAGAACCAGTTTAAAATGTTCAATGACATGATGAAGAGCTTATCCATTAATGTACCTTTGGTAGAAGCTTTGGAGCAAATGCCTGGCTATGCTAAATTCATGAAAGATTTGGTGACGAAGAAAAGATCTATGGACTGTGGAACTATCAAGATGACCCACCAAGTTAGTGCATTCAATGGCTCCGAAGTTGGAGGATCCCGGTGCTTTCACCATTCCTTGCACTATTAGAAGTGCAGACTTTACTAAAGCTCTATGTGATTTGGGGGCGAGTATCAACTTGATCCCCTACTTAATTTTCAAGACATTAGGTATTGGACTGGACAGCCGAGGCAGACTTCTATGAGGTTGCAAATGGCAAATAGATCGATGAAGAGGCCTTTGGGTATAACGGATGATGTTCTAGTCCGGGTGGACAAATTTATCTTGCCAGCAGATTTTATGATTCTCTATTATGAGGTTGATTTTGAGGTACCTATAATTTTGGGAAGATCCTTCCTTGCTACCGGGAAGGCCTTAGTTGATGTGGAAGCACGGGAACTCACTTTTCGAGTAGTTGATGAAAAAGTGGTCTTTTATGTGTGCAAGTCAATGATACAGCCCAACTGTACTAAAGTGTGCTCATTTATGGATCTTGTCACGGCAGTGATAATTGATGATACTTGAGCAATGATCAATGTGGAGGACCCTCTAGAGGCGGTTTTGTTGAATCTTGATGTCAATGAGGATGAAGGCTGTGTAGAGTGTGTAAATGCTTTACATGGAATGGGATCTTACTCTTATGAGCCTCGAAAGCTATCCTTGGATCTTGAGAATAGGAAGACTCTGCCAACAAAACCCTCAATCGAGGAACCTCCGGTGTTGGAGTTGAAGTTGTTGCCTCTATACCTCTAGTATGAATTCTTAGGCCCTAGTTCAACTTTGCCAGTTATTCTTTCCTTTTGTCTTACTAACATGTAGGTAGATGCCACATTAGCGGTGCTCCAAAAGTGGAAGAAGGCAATTGGATGGACTTTAGCTGATATTTGGGGAATAAGTCCCGCATACTGTATGCACAAGATTATTCTTGAAGATGATACACAACCCTCTTTGGAACATCAAAGGAGGTTGAACGAGGCAATGCAAGAAGTTGTGAAAAAGGAGTGATCAATTGGTTAGATGACGGGGTTGTGTACACTATCTCTGATAGCTCTTGGACTTCGCTGGTGCAATATATGCAGAAGAAGGGAGGGATGACCATGGTGACCAATGCACAAAATGAACTAATTCCTACCTGAATAGTCACCGGATGGAGGGTGTGCATGGACTACTGCAAGCTGAACAAAGTGACCCGCAAGGATCACTTTCCATTGCCTTTCCTTGACCAGATGCTTGATCGACTTGATGGGCGTGCCTCCTACTGTTTCTTGGATAGATATTTTGGGTACAATCAAATCTTTATTGCTCCGAAAGATCAAGAGAAGACCACTTTCACTTGTCCATATGGCACCTTTGCCTTTTCTAGGATGCCTTTTGAGTTGTGCAATGCACCAGCTACATTCCAGCGGTGTATGATGGCCATTTTACCAGCATGGTGGAAGATATTTTGGAGGTGTTCATGGACGACTTTAGTGTGGTAGGAAACTCATTTGATGAATGCTTGAAGAATCTTGATAGGGTGTTGGCCCGGTGTGAGGAAACCAATCTTGTGCTCAATTGGAAAAAATGACATTTCATGGTTGAGGAGGGCATAGTTCTTGGTCACAAAATTTCAAAACATGGCATAGAGGTGGAAAAATCTAAAATAGAGGTGGTTTCAAGGCTTCCTCCCCCCATCTCTATCAAGGGGGTTAGAAGTTTTCTTGGGCATGCGGGGTTCTACCGGAGATTTATCAAGGATTTTTTGAAGGTAGTGAATCCTTTGTGCAAGCTATTAGAAAAGGATGCCAAGTTCGTTTTCGATGAGGGATGTATGCAAGCATTTGAACTTCTCAAGCATAAGTTGACCACCACCCCTATTATTACCGCACCCAATTGGAGCTTGCCTTTCGAGCTCATGTACGACGCGAGTGATGTTGCGGTTAGGGCAGTTTTGGGTCAAAGATTGAGCAAAATATTTCATCTAGTGTACTATGCGAGCAAGACAATGAATGATGCCCAAAGGAACTACACGATGACTGAGAAAGAGTTGTTGGTTATTGTGTTCGCAATGAATAAAATTTGGCCGTATCTCATGGGCGCCAAAGTCATAGTGCATACCGATCATGCCGCTCTTAGGTATTTGATGATGAAGAAATATTCCACAGCTAGGTTGATGCGATGAGTCTTGTTATTTCAAGAGTTTGATTTGGAAATTATGGACTGGAAAGGTAGTAAAAACCAAGTGGCGGACCACTTGTCCCGCTTGGAGGAGGAAGGGAGGTTGTGTGATGGCCTAGAGATCAACGATACATTTCCCGATGAGCAACTACTTTCTATGTCAATGAATGATATGCCATGATTTGCGAATGTTGCTAATTTCCTTATGATTGGTATAATCTCGTGTGAGCTCTCTTCTAACCAAAGGAAGAAGCTCAAACGGGATAGTTTAGATTTCTATTGGGATGAGCCGTTCTGAAATTCGCACTGCAGCCACATTGCATTTTGTGTGGACGCAAAGGCCTTAGTGCGTGAGCAACAATTCAATGCAGACCGCAGTGATAAATGGTCAAAAATTAGGAGTCTTTGAAATTTTCCACCGCGGCCGCAATGCATTTTGTGCGGTCTGCGGTGGACCACTACGGCCGTATTGCATTTCTTGCGGTCCACAATGGACATCTCCCTAGTGCCACTTGTTTTTGAGTACCGCGGACCGCGGTGCCATTTTGTGCGGTCCGCGGTGGGTAGGTGAGATGGGCCCAATTCCTTTTTCTATAAATAGCTCATTTCAAACTTTTTGACCCTTTGCTCTCCAATAGTGAAAATTTAGTGTTAACACAAGCCCTAATTGCACGATTTCATTCACTCCATGTCAATCATCTGTGTTGAATCTTACTAACTAGTAATCTTAATTTTTCCATAGTCTTTAACTTTGTTATTTTCTTTTAATTTTCTAGTTTTTCTTCTTTTTCTTCCTGTTTTCATTCAATTCTATATCGTAGGTTTGTTTAATCATATTTAAATTAGGAATAATTAGTTAGAAAAACTGATTCAACGCCTAGGGGATTAATAATAGGTGAAAAATTGGACTAAAAATGTGAAAAATCAAACCCTAGGTTGGTGTTGCTGGGTACAACTTACCGCGGACTGCGGTGGATTCTTTGCGGCTGCACTTTAATTTGTGCAGTCCACAGTTGTGAAACTTCTGAAAGCTGATAATTGAGAACCGCGTCCGCAACACATTTTGTGCTGTCTGCAGTGCCTAGAATCAGAGAGTGGGTAGTCTGACCCCCATCTTAGTGCGGGCCGCGATGCAGCGGCCCGTGGTAGCTTCTTTGCGACCGCACTTCATTTTGTACGGTCCACGGTCTGCAATTCTGACTGTCTGCAATTTTAACTGCACTATTTCATCTGTTATTAGGATACTAACCAGAATAGAATGTATTCTCTCTGTAGATAATGGTAAAATCACGAGGCAGGGGTGATAAACAAAAAGGAAAAGCTGAGTCCTCCCGGAGTAGGGGACGTGGAAAGATAGGGTTGACCCCCTAAGCTCGCAAGCAATAAATGCAACAAGAAAGGTAATAAGGGCTGCTGATAGAGCTGCTTCCCATTCATAGGGAAGTGAGTATGAGCCCTCCCGGGAGGCATATGATTCTGACTCGGTGCCAGAGTATATGGATGACTTCCCGGAGAGGATGAGACTGAGAGATGACCCTACTCCTCCGGGATCCCCCACTGCCCAAGCATCAGTGCACATATCTTCTAAGTCGTCTGAGGGCTCATCTGCAGACAGTGAAAATGCCTATTCTATCTCACCTACAGCTTCACTATTCGGTGAGGGTCTCGTAAAAGAATGAGGAGAAGAAGAAGGAGGGGGTGAGCCCCAAGTGGGAGGAGTAGAAAGAACTAGATAACCAGAAGCATGACAAGACAGATTTGTGACTAAAGTGGCCTACCACAAGTTCAGAGATTGGTGGCCCAAGAGGAAATTGATACCTGAGCGAACTTTAATCGATAGGGACCTCATGCCTCACGAACCCTGTATGAGGAGACAGTTCTGAGAGAGAGTGGGTTGGGACTACTTCACCAGCAATTGTGAGGATGCAAATGAGCACCTAGTCAAGGAGTTATACACTAATGTTGCCCACATGAAAAAGGGCACGAAAGTGACTAAGGTGCGAAATCTGACAGTGAAATTTGATGGGAAGAAAATTAATGACTACTTGGGATTCATGGAGGAGGATGAAACATTATACTTAGAGAAGGTAGCATTGAGGGAGGATGTCCGTCCATGGTTAGCAGAGTACTTGGCAATCCTAGGTACCACCCCAGCATGGTTGACAGCGGGAGTAAAAATTATGAGGAAAACCCTGAACTTCGAAGCCAAAGGGAGGGAGACATTTGTATGCAGCAGGCTAGACCCTACCACTAATGAGAACTCCCTTCCTGTCTCACAAGAAATTATAGTAGCTTCTATCATGGCAGGGTACCCGATCAACGTCGGGAATGTGATGTCTAGGGTGATCACACGGGTGGTCAATGAATGAGATAGGTCGTACCCTTTCTCCAGTTTCCTGACTATGTACCTGGATGACTTGGAGGTGGAAAATATGAGGTTTGATGTGAAGGTGAAGCCAAAGGCACCTTTCTCCTAGTACAACCTGCAAAGTGATGACAACCCCAAGGGCAAAGATCCGAAAGGCAAAACCACCGCTTCTATTGGCCAGTCTGAAGAGCCAGTAGTAGTGGTAGCTCCTACTCAGCCTGCTTCAGCTACCCCAGATATGCTCCTAGGTCCCTCTAGTGTTCCAGATATCCCCTCATCTTCAGCTTACCCGTTGACTGCTCATCACTTGAACCAGACCCTTTCCAGTATCAGCAACTGGATGCAGGAGGCCACTTCGAATCTGTTTGTGCTATCTACCTTGGTGGAGGCCCATTCTGTACCACCTCAGCCACAGGTCCCTTAGTCAATAGAGGACACTCTCAAGGAGCTTTTGGACAACCAGAAGAAGCTCCTGGAGAACCAACAATTAATATTGGATGCTGTGGGTTATTATGGAAAAGCATTGAAGGAGCTAGCCAGAGAAACAAAGAAATTGAGAAAGATCAGGGCATCCAAGGAGTCGGCGAAAGAGTTGAGGGTAGAGGTGGAGAAATTGAAGGCTGATAACTTGCCTTTGGGCTATTATTGCAGGACCTGACCCCCGCAGCCCAGCCTGAGCTAACGCAGGAGACAGAGAGGCCAGCAAAGAGAAGGAGGGTGATTCCTCATGCTGATGGTGTTGTGATAGAGTTGGAGGAGCCACATGAGGTTCCTCTAGCCAGCCCCAGGACCTAGTACAGGCCCAGGATCCAGTACAGACATAGATTATAGGTTCTTGAGCAGTTCGAGAACCTAGGGACCTAGACTCATGATTCTATGGAGACGGAGGCCAATAGGGAGTTTTCTCTTTACTCTCTATCTTTTATTGAGCTTATTTTGGTTTAGTTAGCATTGAGGACAATATTATCTTTCATTTAAGGGGGTAGCCCTATTTTGATAACATTGGATTATATATATATATATATATATATATATATATATATAT